>JADBJO010017385.1:0-17500 GCA_016801955.1 Conus betulinus | reverse complement strand
CTTCACAGATGTTCAGTAAATCAGGAGACTGACCCTTGCATGGGCAGACTGGAACCGATCAGTAGGGAACAGCTGGGGAGAGAGGTTTGTAGGTAAAGGGAAGAGAGGTTTGTAGGTAAAGGGAGAGAGGTTTGTAGGTAAAGGGAGAGAGGTTTGTAGGTAAAGGGAGAGAGGTTTGAAGGTAAAGGGAGAGAGGTTTGTAGGTAAAGGGAGAGAGGTTTGTAGGTAAAGGGAGAGAGGTTTGAAGGTAAAGGGAGAGAGGTTTGTAGGTAAAGGGAGAGAGGTTAGTAGATAAAGGGAGAGAGGTTTGAAGGTAAAGGGAGAGAGTCTTCTTTGATTGAAGCTTTAAACCAAGGTTGGGTGTGTGAAACGCACACATGTACAATCTGGCAAACCTTTTTTATCCCATTGCACCTGTTGGAGAAGGTGAGGCCAAAAGGAAACACGTGCACTGGTTTTTGTGTTAAGACACAGTCCCTGAAGATGGAATGTGGCTACTCCAGTGGTTGGACCACAAAGTCGCATTTGCACAACATCACGAAGCGTAAGCTTCAGGAATAAATACACAGAGAGATTCAAAGGGTCTGCAGCTGGAGGTGTTAATGATCTGTTGTGAGAGTTGTAGGAACAAGACAGTCTGTGGTAAAGGTCAGTAGTAGTGTGTCTGGTCAAGCGTTAATTGTGCGTGGAAACGAGACATTTAGACTTTTTTTTTTTTTTTTTTTTTAACTTTTCGTCTGTGGCAGTACAAGTTCAAGGGCATGCCAAGGATACGGTGTACCCAGCAGGCATTGTACGAGGCCCCCTGGACAATACGAAATTCAAGGTGAGTTGGAAAAGTTGACCTCTGTTGATGTTGTGGTGTGTATTGTTCCAAGGTGAGGGGTTGATGTGCCTTTCTGCCTGCTACTCTCATTTCCTCTCTCAGTGAAGTGAGGTTTTCACCCATGTTGGTTGGTTTTCTCCTCAGCAGAATGACAAAAACATGACGTATGAGGCGTGCAAATTGCCCTCATTTCAGCTGATTTTTTTTTTTTTTTTTTTTTTCAGCCAACATCATCATCTTTTTGTTTCCAGAAGATTCCCTCTGTCTTTTTTTGTCCCAAGCTGATTTCCTTTTTTCTGTCGCTTAAAATTTTTTGAGTGCCATCCCTACTCCCTGATTTTTTTATTTTAAATGATAATATAAAATGTGTATGAAAACTTGTTGAATACACTTGAAGGCAGCAAATTTGTTATTTTCCAATGTGAAACAGGTGTTCTACAGCACTGCTGTCATTTTTTTTTTTTCAACCTCCTTTTACATCACACCCTCCACTCCTCCCCATACTGTTTTCCAGTTCTTTTGTTTGTTAATCTTAAGAAAGTAAGCATGCCTACTACTTTAAAGAGACTCCATCAAAAGATGAAATTAGGTAGTGGCACACACCCAGCGGAAAGTGCAAATTGTACTCATGTTCTCAAGTGTCTCATTCAACAAAGCATGCATCTACAGACACGAAACTTAATGCAAAACAAGAGAGGAATGTTTATACTTTAAATCTGTCATATTTGCTTTATTACTATGTTTCAAATTTCAAGTAAAATTTCTTTCTTTTGTTTTCAGCGCTTTAAAATCACTCTTCATTGGTCTACAATTAAATCTATACAGCTTCTTTACACTTGTTATGTTGGCAATGGACTGAGATTTTCAGTTTGATCAAGTCAGCTTCATTGTCAGTTTCCAATGTTTTTCAGATGAAGAAAAAACTGTTTCAGAGGGTAAGTCACCGTGAAACACTTATCTAACTTGGATACAGGCTGAGATTTTCAGCTTGATCAAATCGGCTTCATCATTGTCAGTCTCCAAAGTTTTTCACGGAGAAAAAGTATTTCTAGCAAAAAGTGACAATGAAATAGTTGTGTAACTTTATTACTGATTGTGAAAGTCATTTCATTTCATGGAAATAGTTGTGTAACTGTATTATTGATTGTGTGAATGTGTAAGGTCTCTGAAAGTCATTGCAGGGAAATAGTTGTGTAACTTTATTACTGATTGTATGAATGTGTAAGGTCTCTGAAAGTCATTGCAGGGAAACGGTTGTGTAACTTTATTACTGATAGTATGAATGTGTAAGGTCTCTGAAAGTCATTGCAGGGAAACGGTTGTGTAACTTTATTACTGATTGTATGAAAATGTAAGGTCTCTGAAAGTCATTGCAGGTAGTGCTGCAACGGTGCTTAGCAGAAAAGTAGCATTGTTCTGCTGTAATCACTGGTTTATTTTCTTTGTCCTTCCATCTGCTAGCGTTGTTCTGCTGTTATCACTGGTCTGTTTTCTTTGTCATTCCATCTGCAGCATTGTTCTGCTGCTGTAATCACTGGTCTGTATTTGGTCTGTTTTGTCATTCCATCTGCAGCATTGTTCTGCAGTAATCACTGGTCTGTTTTTCTTTGTCATTCCATCTGCTAGAATAATTTTATCTAATGATTTGGGGGTAATAATTACAAAAAAAATTCTAGCTCAGAAATTACAAAAGATATAAAAAATGAAATATATATGATTTTTGAAGGAAATTGAATGGAGAGATTGAAATCTGGGCTTCTTTTGTTTTAATTTTGATCATAAAAAAAATATTTAGGCATTTAGATTTGGATAGATTTTTTTGCACAATCAAAAACATATGTATTTACCACTACAGCTTCACATCCAAAAAAGAACACAAAGCAAAAAAAAAGTGAAAATAAAGTTTGTATTGTCACACTACACCTGTAAATGAAAGTAAAACAGTCTAGAAGTCTATCCAGACGCTCACACCTCATGCAGACAGGTCAGTTCACGACCACGCCCCCCCCCCCCCACCACGCCCCCTTGCTGGACTTCAACCCTCTCTTTCACTCCTCCTCTTTCCCCTACCTTTCCTGCTGCCCGTGTCACGCCGCGAGCAGGCCGCGCTCCCCTCTCGCGCTGACTAACACGTCGCTGGCCACTCGCACACAGTGCAGAGTACACACTAGGCTAGCTCGTTCGACGTTGGTAACCAGTCAGCTGAACACACTCTTGAGATCGCACAGCACGACTCAATAACTGACGAATATGGTCGGCAATTCCATCACTATCATCATCTCACCTTCATGCTCGAGTGAGTCGCTGAATAAAAGATTATTATCTTTGTCAAAAATGATTAGCAGAGCCCGCTCAGCTGTGTAAGTACGTTGATTTGGTCGCTACGCTCGTCGAAGGTTGCGCCGCCATCTTTGCAAGCGAGACAAAGCGCTGGCTGGTCATCCAGTCAGTGATGAGGAAAAAATGGTCTTTCCCCTCACGTGTGGTCATTTGCATATCATTTTAATACTGCAGACATATAAGGCTTACTACGCACACTCTATTTCAGTCCTTTGATAGGAATAGTAACGAATGAAAATTCAAGAAAATGCATGACGTCAGTGGACGGCCCATAGGCACTGGAAGTACATTTTTACTACGGTGTCAGCTGACGGCTTAATGTTCTGTGGATGTGGCCTGGGTGATGTGATATGTCTGTTGTTCTATGGTTGTGGCCTGGGTGATGTCGTATGTCTGTTGTTCTATGGTTGTGGCCTGGGTGTCATATGTCTGTCTGTCGTTCTATGGTTGTGGCCTGGGTGATGTTATATGTTGGTTCTATGGTTGTGGCCTGGGTGATGTCATATGTTGGTTCTATGGTTGTGGCCTGGGTGATGTCATATGTCTGTTGTTCTATGGTTGTGGCCTGGGTGATGTCATATGTCTGTTGTTCTATGGTTGTAGCCTGGGTGGTGTCATACATTGGTTGTTGTATGGTTGTAGCCTGGGTGATGTGATTGTTGTTCTATGGTTGTGGCCTGGGTGATGTCATATGTCTGTTGTTTTATGGTTGTGGCTGGGTGATGTCATATATTGGTGGTTCTGTGGTTGTGGCCTGGGTGATGTCATATGTCTTGTTCTATGGTTGTAACCTGGGTGATTTCATATGTCTGTTGTTCTAGGTTGTAGCCTGGGTGATGTCATGTGTTGGTTCTGTGGTTGTGGCCTGGGTGATGTCGTATGTCTGTTCTGTGGTTGTGGCCTGGGTGATGTCGTATGTCTGTTGTTCTATGGTTGTGGCCTGGGTGATGTCGTATGTCTGTTGTTCTATGTTTGTGGCCTGGGTGATGTCGTATGTCTGTTGTTCTATGGTTGTGGCCTGGGTGATGTCGTATATCTGTTGTTCTATGGTTGTGGCCTGGGTGATGTTGTACGTCTGTTGTTCTATGGTTGTAGTCTGGGTGATGTCATATGTTGGTTTTATGATTGTGGCCTGGGTGATGTTATGTCTTGTTCTATAGTTGTGGCCTGGGTGATGTCATATGTTGGTTGTTCTACGGTTGTGGCCTGGGTGATGTCATATGTCTGTTGTTTCTACGGTTGTGGCCTGGGTGATGTCATATGTCTGTTGTTCTATGGTTGTAGCCTGGGTGATATCATGTGTCTGCTATTTTATGGTTGTGACCCGGGGGGATGTCATATGTCTGTTGTTCCATGGTTGTGGCTGGGTGATGTCATATGTTGGTTTGTTATGTGGTTGTGGCCTGGGTGATGTCATATGTCTTGTTCTATGGTTGTAGCCTGGGTGATGTCATGTGTTGGTTCTGTGGTTGTGGCCTGGGTGATGTCATGTGTTGGTTCTGTGGTTGTGGCCTGGATGATGTCATATGTCTTGTTCTATGGTTGTGGCTTGGGTGATGTCATATGTCTTGTTCTATGGTTGTGGCTTGGGTGATGTCATATGTCTTATTCTATGGTTGTTGCTTGGGTGATGTCATATGTTGATTCTGTGGTTGTGGCCTGGGTGATGTCATATGTTGGTTGTTAAATGGCTGTGGTCTGGGTGATGTCAATATGTCTGTTGTTCTGTGGTTGTGGCCTGGGTGATACTGTGTATGTCTGTCATTCTGTGGTTGTGACCTGGGTGATACCATGTCTGTCGTTCTGTGGTTGTGGCCTGGGTGATGACATATGTCTGGTCTGTGGTGAACTTGCTACAGTCCTGGTGTGGCTTAGGTGAACAGCATGGCTATAAAGATCAGGACATGACTTTGGCCAGGGGAATGATGAACAGGATGAGTAATGAGCAGAAAGACAGGGTAATCCATGCAGTGATGAACAGTGAGCAGAAAGACAGGGTAATCCATGCAGTGATGAACAGTGAGCAGAAAGACAGGGTAATCCATACAGTGATGAACAGGATGAACATTGAGCAGAAAGACGGGGTAATCCATTCAGTGAATGATGAACAGGATGAACAGTGAGCAGAAAGACGGGGTAATCCATGCAGTCATGAACAGGATGAACAGTGAGCAGAAAGACGGGGTAATCCATGCAGTGATGAACAGTGAGCAGAAAGACCGGGTAATCCATGCATGATGCACTGAAATACTCCAAGAACAGGGTCAAAAAAAGGTTGATGTTATGTGTGCGGCAGATGCTGTGTGTAAATCAGACCCCATGTTCCAAGGCGTAATGTCATGCTGACGTTGATGGCAGGTGGACGGCATCCTTTTCTTCCACAACACGGGTATATACATGCCGGGCACCTCACCCAACGTTCTGTGGCTCCCACCTGAAGACATTGAAGAAGTACTGGGCTGGAAGCCCCCACACCACATCATCCCCACCAAGAAACAGCAGAAGGGTGGCGCAGACTCTGCTGCAGCAGCAGCGGCGTCGGGCACAACGTAAAGGGCGAGGTTGGCAGGGCCACGTAGCGGGCAGAGAGACTCCTGTGTTGTGGGGTGGCTGGGTCAGACAGCTCATGGAGATGGAAAACAGCACTCCTGCTGTGTGCCGTGCCATGTCTGGGCCATGTGATGGGGTGTGAGTGGAGTGCAAGTTATTTTAACATTGTGTCTGTGAACAAGAGAGAATGAAGAGCAAGCATGAATTGGGTCAACTGTGTTCATTGTCAGTGGTGTCCAAGTGGCTGTAACACAGTTTGAGAATCATAAATTTGGGTGGGGGGGGGGGGGGGTGTCTAGATAAATAATGCTTGTTCCTTTTTCTTTTCTTCGATTGAAAAAAAAAATGAAAATGAGTTATATGCAGATTGTTTGGCAGTGTTGGGCGATTACTGTCACTTGTGAGAAAACTTCCACTGTTATGTGTGAGTGTTTTCTTTATCAAGTGTTCTTTATCAAGTTCTATAGGACAATATAGATGCTTCCTTGGATGACAATAGAAGTTGGCAAGTGAGGGTCAGGGACTTTTGGAAAGGACAAAAGTTGTTCACCAGATTTCAGGAGGCTGATTTTCATTTATACTTCTTTGCTCTTACTACATTTTCATTTATGTGTTTGTACTATGAATCATTTGCCATTTCTGTCTGCATGTAACACTGTTAGTAATCCAATGAGGGAGCAGCAGGTAGTAAGATGGCCTGACTGTGTGCCCTGTCTTTAGAACCAGGGGAATTCTTGGTCATGTGTTTTTTCTGTTGTCTTGACTTTTTCAGTAGTTGCCTTGTTTGTTTTTTTCCTTTTTCTACCCTAGTCATTGTCTAAGGAGCAAGTTTAATTTTCATTTACTTCCCCCCCTCACCCCCGTGCATATACCTTGTATGCAGGTGAATGTAGAGTATGACCGTCACAGTGTAAAGGTGACTTGCCGTGGACATCCTATAGAACCAGAGACTTTGTGGTAGCATTTATGATTAAAACAGGAAAAGAAAAAAAGACGAAAACAAGGCTCACCATCCCCAGGTCATTGTTAGTTAGTTTAATGCTGATGGAGACATCAGTGGTATGTTGTATCAGGGAAGGGGCGAGTCTGCAGGGGCCTGCAGCAAAGTGGATACCTGGAACAGTGTCTGAATGTTGTTTGCAGTCCCAACAATTAAAAGCGTTCGAATGAAATACCAGCCCTGCTTATCACTGGGAACTTGGTTTAGTGATGTGACAAAGGGCCCATGAGATGATTCTACTTGTGTAGTCCAGAATGTCCTTCACAATACCAGACAGAACACTGGAAGGATCCCACAGTGTGGTAACTCTTGCAGTTTGCCCAGGTAGAATTTTGATGCCAGGCACCATGTCAAGTGGATTTCAGCACTCTGAGGCTGTCACGCCACACTGGATGGTGGTCAAAAATTACCATGCTCAGACCTTTGATGCAAGTGGTAAGACCTTTTTGCTGAAAGTCTCATGGATTTGAACACAGTCCAAAACCCTGGATTCCTACATTCCATGCTGATGCTTCCAAGTTTGGGGTTTAATTGACGAGTTCACTCCGCCCTAGTAGGCAGTAGATTGGATTCAAATTCTTAGGATTTTTCCAGTGGAATTGAATTTAGTTCTTGTGGAAGTTTGGGTGGATGGGTGGGAAGAAACATCACATCCAGGTCAGCCATGTGTCAGGTTAGTCAAAAGGATATAACTTTGTTTTGGGAAGTGGCAAATTTTTGGAAGTGGCAAATATATGTGTATGCCATGCAAGCACATACCTGTAGCTGGTGCTGGTTCTTGAGATGTTGCCTCGATGTTTGTGAAGATCTGTTATAGACTTTGAAAGAGTCAAAATTGTCATCGCTATTTTAGTGGGGTCTTGGTATTCTGGAGGTTTTGGTCTGTCTGCATTCACTATTGTCGGACGTTTATTTACCCAGTCTTCTTTATTTTTTTCACCTTTTTCTCATATGGTTTGGATGAAAATTGTCCTTCTTTTGAACTGTGTTCAATCGTTTTTTTTTTGTTTGTTTTTTGACTGGTAGCAAATATGAAGCATTTCTCCCCTTTGTTTCGATAAGCTGTTGTGTTGTACTCCCTGTTTATGTTGGATGAGCCAAATTGTAAATGTAAAAATCCAGTGGGGTCTCTTGTGTATGGTTTCCACCCATTTTGAAGGTGTTGTTTTTGTTTTGTTTTGTTTTGTTTAATTTCTTAGCTAGAGAAAAAGAAATTTCATTGTTTTGGTGGAACTTAAGCTCCAAGTTTTGTCATTTTATGGTAGCTGAGCTGTGACTTTTTGGGGAAGTGATGGGCTGTCTTTACGGTGAGGAGGTTAGCAAGAAACTTTGATCAACCATATACTTATTGTACTTTAGTCATTTAGTATTTACAGAAAAATGTCATCAGGAATTTATCTTCTCACATTAATATTGCATGTATCTTTGTTACTAGTACATCTGTTAAAAACCACGGAAATGATTTGATGCTTTACAGATAATCCAGAAAAAAGAAGTAATACTGTGGTATGAGCTTGGCTGCCATTCAGTTGTTGTTGTTATTCATATTGTATTATGTGCCGTTTCTGGTTTCTTTTTTTTCTGCTTTTTTTTTTTTCTGCGCAGTTGTATTGTTTGGGCCGTTTGTGTTTGGTTTATGGAATAAATAAATGATGAAAATCTTTTTGTAGATGGCTGTACATTATTTTGCAAACATTTCTTTTTCAGATTACCAATGCAGTGTGCAAAATTTAATAGTCTTGGTGCAATTGATATTTCTGCCTTCTTTGATACGCCATCCTATCAGTCACTGATGCTCTTGAAGATGCTGGTTTATCCTTGGATACTTTCGCATTGTTTTAAGATTGTGTCCAGCATTGAAAGTGCTCTGTGCTGTTGCTTTTGGGTAATGCTGGGCCTGCAGACCCACATGCACACATACAAAACATCCTGATTCTTTGAGTCTGTCCCGGAGGTTTTCATGTAGTTTTTCATGTTCTTAAGTCTGTGGATGCTAAATTAAGCAGAATGGTTGGTGTGTGCTACGTCTTCAGCTTAGCATAGTCTAATTCGCTTCCTGGATACATAAGGATAGATGATGTTATGCTTGTTTCATTGACAGATGTGGTGTGTTCAGTGTCTGTGTGTGGCGACGGCCCTGATCCGAGCCCCATGGGGGATGCTTGGCTGTAGTGACACGGGAATGGTGGCCCTGACTGTGCTGTTCCATGAACATCGTGCAGACAGTTCCCCTAGCACTGTAGAGACAGTTCCCCTGACACTTTACAGTTCCCCTAACATTATAGAGACAGTTCCCACGACACTTTACAGTTCCCCTAACATTGTAGAGACAGTTCCCCTTACACTGTAGAGAGTTTCCACAATACTTTACAGTTCCCCTAACATTGTAGAGAGAGTTCCCCTAACACTGTAGAGAGAGTTCCCCTAACACTTGACAGTTCCCCTAACACTTTAGAGACAGCTTCCACAAAACTTTACAGTTCCCCTAACACTTTGAAGACAGTTTCAATGAAACGTTACAGTTCCCCAACATTTGACAGTTTCCCTAACATTATAGAGACAGTTCCCCTAACACTGCAGAGACAGGTCCCACGACACTTTACAGTTCCCCTGACACACTGACAGTTCCCCTACACTTAAGAGACAGTTCCCTTGACATGACACAGTTCCCTAACACTTGACAGTTCCTGTAACAATTGACAGTTCCCTTAACACTGAAGAGACAGTTCCCCTAACACTTTACAGTTCCCTTAACACTGAAGAGACGGTTCCCCTAACACTTTACAGTTCCCCTAACAGTGTAGAGACAGTTCCCCTAACACTGTAGAGACAGGTCCCACGACACATTATAGTCCCCCTGACACTTGACAGTTCCCCCTAACACTGTAGAGACAGTTCCAATGACTCTTGACACTTCCCCTAAGCTGTAGACATTTTCCATGACACAGTTCGCC
The DNA here is from genome assembly GCA_016801955.1 of Conus betulinus. NCBI lineage: Eukaryota > Metazoa > Mollusca > Gastropoda > Neogastropoda > Conidae > Conus > Conus betulinus. The sequence goes on along the minus strand of JADBJO010017385.1, from coordinate 7,830 downwards.
TAACACTTGACAATTCCCCTAACACTGTAGAGACAGTTTCCACCACCCCCCCCCCCCCCCCCCCCCCCCCCCACTCTCTACAGTTCCCCTAACACTTTTGGAGACAAGTTTCCATGACTCTTGACACTTCCCCTAACACTGTAGAGAGAGTTCCCATGACACTTGACAGTTCTAACACTGCTGAGACAGTTTTCTTAACACTTTGCAGTCCCCTAACTCTGTAGAGAAGGTTCCCCTAACACTGTAGAGACAGTTCCCCCTAACATTTTACAGTCCCTTAACACTGTAGAAACAGTTTCCTTAACACTGTAGAAACAATTCCCCTGACACTGTGGAGACAGTTTCCCCTAGCACGTCTACAGTCCCCTAACTCTGTAGAAACAGTCCCCCCAAACACTTAGCAGTTCCTTAACATTGGAGAAACAGTTGCCCTGACACCTTACAGTCTTTTAACACTGTAGAAACAGTTCCCGCAACACTTTGCAGTCCCCAAACTCTGTAAAAACAGCCCCCACAACACTTTACACTCTCCAAACTCTGTAGAAACAGTCCCCCCTAAACATTTTACAGTCCCCAAACTCTGTAGAAACAGTCCCCCCTAACATTTTACAGTCCCCAAACTCTGTAGAAACAGTCCCCCCTAACAGTTTACAGTTCCTCAACACTGAGGAAAACGGGTTGCCCTGACACCTTACAGTTCCTTAACACTGTAGAAAGAGTTCCCCTAACACTTTACAGTCCCCAAACTCTGTAGAAGCAGTCCCCCCTAACATTTTACAGTCCCCAAACTCTGTAGAAGCAGTCCCCCCTAACACTTACTGTCCCCTAACTCTGTAGAAGCAGTCCCCACAAACATTTTACAGTCCCCAAACTCTGTAGAGGCAGTCCCTCCTAACATTTTACAGTCCCCACACTCTGTAGAAGCAGTCCTCCCTAACACTTTACAGTCCCTAAACTGTAGAAACAGCCCCCCCAACACTTTACAGTCCCCAAACTCTGTAGAAACAGTCGTCCCTAACACTTTGCAGTCCCCAATTCTGTAGAAAGTCGCCCTTCAACACTTTACAGTTCCTTACCACTGAAGAAACAGTTGCCCTGACATCTTACAGTCCCTTGACACTGTAGAAACAGTTCCCGTAACACTTTACAGTCCCCAAACTCTGGAGAAGCAGTCCCCCTTCAACACTTTACAGTCCCCAAACTCTGTAGAAGCAGTCCCCCTAACACTTTACAGTCCCCAGACTCTGTAGAAGCAGTCCCCCTTCAACACTTTACAGTCCCCAAACTGTAGAAGCAGTCCCCCTTCAACACTTTACAGTCCCCAAACTCTGTAGAAGCAGTCCCCCCAACACCTAACAGTCCCCAGACTCTGTAGAAACAGTCCCCCAACACTTTACAGTCCCCAAACTCTGTAGAAGCAGTCCCCTTAACACTCTACAGTCCCCAAACTCTGTAGAAGTAGTCCACCTGACACTCTACAGTCCCCAAACTCTGTAGAAGCAGTTCCCCCTAATACTTTAAAGTCTCTTCATAACAATGTAAACAGTTGTCCTGACAATTACATTCACTAACACTGTAGAGACAGTGGTTGCCCTAACTCTTTGTAATTCCCCAAATAATGTAGAAACAGTTCCCTAACAGTAACACTATAGTATACAGTAACACTGTAGTATATAGACAGTTCCCCAAATATTTTACAGTTCCCCTAGCACCATAGAAACAGTTCCCCTACCACTATAGAAACAGTCACTAACAGTAACACTATAGTATATAGACAGTTCCCCTAATACTTGACAGTTCCCTTAGCGTCGTAGAAACAATTCCTTAACAGTAACACTACAGTATATAGACATTTTCCCATAACATTTTACAGTTTCCCAAACACTGTGGAAACAGTTCCCCCATCACTATGGCGTCAGTTCGTCTACAGAGACAGTTCTGGAAACACTATTGAAACAGTCCCCCTTATGCTTTAGAGACAGTTCCTCTAGTGCTTTACAGTTCCCCTTAACACTATAGAGACAGTTCTCCTAACGCAATGCAGATGCCTTTCAACACTGTACAGACAGTTCTAATATCATGCGGTTTTCCAAACATGGTACAAACAGTTCCTATAACCACATGCAAGTACCCACTAGACAGTTGCCATAAAACCCTACAGTTTCCTAACAATACTACAGACAATTCTAACACCATACAGCTCCCCACAAACACTACAGACAGTTTTAACACAGCACAGCTCCCTAACAACACTACAGACAGTTCTAACACTGTACAGCTCTCTAACATTACAGACAGTTCTTACACTGCATAGTTCCCTAGCACACATCAGACAATTCTAACACTGTAAGCTGTCTAACAACACAACAGACAGTTCTAATACTGTACAGCTCCCTAACAACACTACAGACAGTTATAACACTGTACAGCTCTCTAACAACACTACAGACAGTTATAACACTGTACAGCTCTCTAACAACACTACAGACAGTTCTTGCACTGTACAGCTCCCTAACAACACTACAGACAGTTCTAACTCTACAGCTCCCTAACAACACTACAGACAGTTCTAACACTGTACAGCTCCCTAACAACAGTACAGACAGTTATACCACTGTACAGCTCTCTAACAACATTACAGACAGTTCTAACACTGTACAGCTCCCTAACAACACTACAGACAGTTCTAACACTGTACAGCTCCCTAACAACACTACAGACAGTTCTAACACTGCACAGCTCCCTAATAACACTACAGACAGTTCTAACACTGTACAGCTCCCTAACAACACTACAGACAGTTCTAACACTGTACAGCTCCCTAACAACACTACAGACAGTTTTTGCACTATACAGTTCCCTAACACCACAGACAGTTCTAAACACTGTACAGCTCCCTAACAACACTACAGACAGTTCTAACACTGTACAGCTCCCTAACAACACTACAGACAGTTTTTGCACTATACAGTTCCCTAACACCACAGACAGTTCTAACACTGTACAGCTCCCTAACAACACTACAGACAGTTATAACACTGTACAGCTCAACAACACTACAGACAGTTCTAACACTGTACAGCTCAACAAACACTACAGACAGTTCTAACACTACAGACAGTTGTAACACTTTACAGCTCCCTAAAGTGTGTACAGACAATTCATGTAACGCCTACAGCTTGCCGGCTTTGTGGGGGGAAAAAAATTCCACCGACACTTTACATCTCCCCCAACACTGCACAGTTCCACTAACACTATACAGTTTCCTGAACAATGCACAGACAGTTCTGTAGCATACAGTTCCGCTCACAATGTACAGTCTCCTCCTCCCAGTATTGTACAGACGGTTCCATAAGCAGAATGTAACTCCTCCAACATTGTACAGACAGTTAACAAAATACTACATACAGTTCTAACGCAGTACAGTTCACCCAACACCATACAATTCTCTTAATACAGTTCAGTTCCCCAAACACTGTACAGACAGTTCCCCTGATACTGTATAGACAGTGCCCCTAACACTTAAGACAGATACTGTAACATTATACATTTCCCCTAAGACAGATCCTGTAACATTATACATTTCCCCAAAGTAATCCATACACTAAAGACAGTTCATGTACCATTGTACAACACTGTACAGACAAATCCCTAAATACTGTACAGATACTCCCCTTATGCCAAAGACAGTTCCTGTAACGTACAGTTCCCCCTACACTGTACAGACAGGTCCCAAAATACTAAACAGATAGTGCCCCCTACACTAAAGACCCTTCCTGTAACATGATACAGTTCCCCAACACTGCACAGACAGGTTCCCAAATACTAAACAGGGAGTGCCCCTTACACTAAAGACCCTTCCTGTAACATTATATAGTTCATCCAACACTGTACAGACAGGTCCCCAAATACTAAACAGATAGTGCCCCTTACACTAAAGACCCTTCCTGTAACATTATATAGTTCATCCAACACTGTACAGACAGGTCCCCAAATACTAAACAGGGAGTGCCCCCTACACTAAAGACTCTTCCTGTAACATTATACAGTTCCCCCAAACACTGTATAGACAGTTCCCTAAATACTATGCAGATAGTTCCTCTTACACTAAAGACGGTTCCTGTAAAGTATACAGTTCCAACAACACTGTACAGACAGTTCCCTAAATACTACGCAGATAATGCCTCTTGCACTGAAGACAGTTCCTGTACCATACAGTTCCCCCAACACTGTATAGACAGTTCCTTAAATACTATGCAGATAGTGCCTCTTACACTAAAGACAGTTCCTGTAACATTATACAGTTCCCCCAACACTGCACAGACAGTTCATGTCACATACACTTCAGTTCTCCTAACACTGTACCAACAATTCCCCTAGCACTGTATCAGCAAATACAGGCAGCTGGCTGGACCCTGTAATGACCAGGCTCAGGTTTCCAGGGAAACTGGCCTTCCGTTGAGAGGTTCTAGTCGGGGTCTTCATGCCAAAGGACCTATTCCTCTCCACAGATGAGGCAGCTGATGTCACTGTCTGCCCGTGAGCTTCAATCAGACACTGTCGCTTGATCAATTCAGTTCAATTCAATTCATCAATTCACTTTGCACAGTCACAATAAACCAGAACAAACCTACAGTGAGAGCCATAAACACTTTAAGTTAGGTTGTTTAGGTAACTGCAGTTTCTGTCAAGGTATATATCTCTACAATCTTTTCCATAAGGTTGTTTAGGAAAGTGAAGAGTAAGAAGGTGTGGACCGAGTTTGTGAAAATTCCTCCGCTGTACAGTGCTGATGTCAGCCAGTGAAATTCCTCTACTGTACAATGCTGATGCCAGCACACCAACCTGACACAAACGCATGACACAATTCTCAGCATTTTCCTTTACTATCACATGTACTTTCAACATTCAACAAAAGCAAAAACAAATATCAGGGATAGGTACTTTGTTAAAAAAAAAAAAAATCATTTAAAAAAAAGCATCTATAACTAAGTTGGAACACAGATTATTTATATGATCACTCTCGCGTGTGGACATATTTTCTTGATCAAAATGATAAAAACAGAGGCCTTGAAAAGGGTGAATAAAGTTTACCCCTTTTCAGAATCTTCTATGTTACCGACAGAATGGTGATCGAACTAGACAGAAGACCACCAGACATGTATATGCACTACCTCTCTCACAGGGCTTGCTTTCCATCCTGTCTTCACTGCCCCTCCCCATCCCATCTGTCCTGCCTTTGTACCCCCCCCCCCTCCCCCCAGGGCAGAAAAATAACATAAAAGGGAACGACTGAGTGACCGCCATAGTCTATGCCCAATTTGTTTAGAAAGCCTGGCTGGCAGACGGACAATTTTCTGGTTCATTTTGGAATGCCTTTCACATGGTCGCTGCAGCACTTCCACACTCTACTCATTTCTTGCCCCTAAGGACTACAACTGCCCATTCAATTCAAAAGAAAAAGAAACAAAGACGACTGCTTGATTAACTAAAAAGAAACATGAAGCAAATTTTTTGTAAATTAGCTAGTTGTCTTTTTTTTTTTTTTAAACTGATCTGTAAAGTAAGCTGTGTTGTGATATCCAGGTTTAAAGTCTCAAGAACAAAGGTCTCTGACTGTTCCGCAAAGAAAAGCAAAAAAAAAAAAAAAAAAATGAAACATAATAACAGGGTTCGCAGGCTCCCTACTGTTTAGATAAATTGAGGTACCCTCGTTAAGGCCTTGACAGTTGATAAAAATTGGATTTGTAAAACTTTGTAAATTGATGATGTCCCATGCTTTTACTGATCACAAGTAAGATTGTATAGAAACGTTTGCTTTCCACATAAATTAAAAGCTGTCTTCAGTACATGGATAAAGGTTCAACACATTGTTAGAAAGTTTGTAAATTACAGGTCTTTTTTTTTTTTTTTTTTTTTTTTTTTTTTTTTTTAGTATGACCCGTGAATATGAAGACAGATTTCAGCTAAATAGAATCTGTATTCCTAATCAATAAGTAACATAAGGAAAGCTACCCATGGATGAACTATCCCTAATCAATAAGTAATAATGGAAAAAAAAACCTTTCCATTGATTAATTACTTGAATATTACTGACCATTAATTAACCTGACCATTGTGTTGATCAGTACAGCTATCATTTATCACACACACAAAACCAGTAAGCTTGTTTGCTTTATTACACACACACACACACACACACACACACACACACACTGCATTGCCTTACTCTCTCCCAACCTTTTCAGCTTCTCTCTCCCTCGTCAAATATCAGATTCTTTTTATTGTATCTATCATCTATGATACATTTTCTGTACTGGTACACACAGTTGTTCTTTCTTTTCTTTTCTGTGACGCAGGCTGATCCTCCTGCGGACACTCCCTGTACAGAGAGGCAAGGATTAATCCCATCTACCCAGCAAAGGGTTGGAGTTTTGTGCGTATGACCATTTTTTATCCCGCCATTACGACAGCCATACTCCAGCTTTGGGGAAACACACACTTGTGTGAATTGTGTGCCCTTTCTGGCTTCCTCATGCATACTGTACTTGCATGTGTGACCCATCAGCAAAAGCAGGCCAGCTTTAGACTATAATGTGAGTCAGTTTACCACTTAGGTTTACATTCTACAAGAAGCTGGAACTCTTTGTTGGACTACTTTTTGTTAGAGCAACTTTTGACAGACTAAGACTGCAGAAATTGCAACCCAAACTTTGTGGGCTTCACACACACACACACACACACCAAAACATTCACGCATTATCAGCATACACAGGTTCAGAGAAGAAAAAAAACATTTGCATGCTTACCATCTTTCCACCTTTCTTGTGTCCAACACACACTTCACAGCATCTCTCTCGTCCATCTGCTCCCTGTCATCTCTTAAAGTCTGAATTATTTCCAGATCTATTGGGGGAAATCGGGGAAAAAAGGACAACTAAAAAAGCATTCATGTTTTCAGAGTCTGTTAGCTAACGCTGCAAAGGCAAGAGAGTGATGATAGAGATTCTCTGAGGTGTCTGACATATAACATTGTTACTATACAGTCAGCGAGTTGATGCACTCGCATTCTTATGTTCCTACAAGAAAAAAAATCAGCCACAACAATCGAAACTTCAAAAAAAATTAATGAAAACCACACAATTAAAGAAAAAAAAAAACTTTTAAGTGAAATAAATTCATTCTAACTCTAGAGTATAAAATCATTTTTACAACAAACAACAGTAACAGGTATGTTATCTTCTCTAGATCTATACCATGGTGGTAGTTGTATAATGACGATGTGGGTATGCACTTGATCTGTGAATCACAACTGGAATACAATGAGGTGTGTGTCTGTTGAAGCATCACCTGTTGCCCAGTAACATGGGTATCACTTGTCCCAGCAGTTCTCCTTGGTGGAACCTACACAAGTCATTTCGTCAGTTCATCATTCACCGATCACAACTCCTGGCTTTTGTTCCTCCTTTGCAGGTAATTCAATACAGGGACAGAAGGAAAAGAAACATGTACAACACAAGCCAGTCTGGCACTGAGCCTTCAGAGCCAGTACTATGTCAGGTTCATAGCAGTGTTGAAGTCATCTTGGAGGAATTAACATGGTCAGATCACATTACACTTCATGATTGAGCAGGTAACATGGTTGGCACAACAGGCACACCATTCCTCTCACTTGAGCCATAAGAAACTGCTGATTTCCTTTTGAACAAAAAATGTGACTTCTTGGCACACTTCCTGAAGAGTGGCACATCTTCCCTGGCTGGACATGACTATGTCCTGACACTTCATCATGTCTTTTTTTTTCTGTTTTGTCTTTTACCAGAGCAATGG
>JADBJO010017384.1:30000-37843 GCA_016801955.1 Conus betulinus | reverse complement strand
TTTGTTCATGTGGTGAAACATGTAACCCTCCCTGCATACATACCTTCCATGTTGTTTCTTTGTTCATGTGGTGAAACATGTAACCCTGCCCTGCATACATACCTTCCATGTTCTTTTGTTCATGTGGTGAAACCTGTCCCTGCCCTGCATACATACCTTCCATGTTTCTTTGTTCATGTGGTGAAACCTGTCCCTGCCCTGCATACATACATCCATATTTCTTTGTTCATGTGGTGAAACATGTCCCTGCCCTGCAAACATACCATCCATATTTCTTTTGTTCATGTGGTGAAACATGTCCCTGCTCTGCATACATACATCCATATTTCTTTGTTCATCACTCTCATCATGACTAGACGACGGAAAGCATGTTAATCGCTCACATTCATGAATTTAGATTACATTTAAAAAAAAAAAAATTTGATTTCCGGTTATTCCACCAACAAAGCTTTTGTACCCCTGAGCCACCACAGAACAGTCGCAACTAGACTGTAGCGGGGTCTGGTCACTGTCTCCATTGCATGCTCCCTTTTATGCAGGTTGGGGGAAGGGGGGGGGGGGAGGGGGTCTGCCTACACAAGTCAAACGACATCAGTGTCACATATGAGGGGTAAGTTTCTTCCTTACTTCTCTCACTCCAAAAGAAAAATCTTCCCCTATATAAACACTTCAGACCCCTTCTATGCCTTGCCTTCAAAATCTTGTCTTCGTTCTTAACGGAACGTGCATCGAACGATGGCTGGTGAGATGGACTTCGAATTCAGGCGGACAAACATAGTTGAATAGAAGTCCCCAGTTTATTTCCGGCCTGTCAGGAATAATTTCATGGACCAGGTCTTCACACACTTGTCGACTTCCGTTCTCCTTTCAGGTCAGTCCATGACAAATCAGCTATACCCTTGAGAATGGCCTTCAAGGTCGTCCGCCCTGTGCTCCAGCAAATTCATCCTCTTCGTCAGGCTGCTGTTACAAAATTCACTGATTTCCCTTCACAGCTCCAACATCTGCCTCAAGGATCCCAACTCTCCATGAGGGGCAGCATATCCATACCCTTAAGTCCTTCATAGCATCGTTCCACGCTTCGCGCATAGCGTCTGGAGACTGGACATCAGCTCCAGAACTAAAGGATCTTGGATGGTAGATGTGGCTCGTAAAGAACTGGTTGACACGCGCCCTGAAAGCTTTGTCCATACTCCGCCTCTGCAGTCTCCACTCGTCAGATTGGTCTGTCAAAGTGATGTCTTCTATGGCCCTGGGTTCTGCTCCACATCGCTGTACAATAAGAGAAATTGCCTCTGAACAAAAAGCGTCGGATGTTAACCAAAGGTGACACTGTCCACTACATTCCTGAATGTCAAAGTCTTTTAAATGCCACAAATACTGGCACAAAGGAGCCACAACGTGCATGAAAATCCAGCTGTCCGGAATGCATGGTACCAAAGGAAGTGGTCTGTCACATCCAATTGCTGTACTCCATTGGAGCTTAACAAATGTGCAGCTGATCTTGCCGAATACAGTTCAGCAACACACACACACACACACAGAGTTGAACTGAGCTCGCTCCCGTCAGGTACAGCACCCACCCTCACCTCCACCCCTTCACAATTATCATATCGACCAGCACGTGCTGTGAGTTTCGCCATACAATAACACAGTGTGACGTAAAGCCTCGCTTGCGTGGAGATTGAGAGAGAGAGGGGGGTAGATGATGACCTTGCAAGATCACGACCATTCATGACGGTGTCACATTACACTGCCGGGTAGGTCAGATTTTTGCGCCTCTTTAACCCCCCAACTTAACGGATTAACTACTCAAAATTGGGGGGTTGTTCACACTGATAAAGTTACTTAGAATTATAGTGGATTAACTGATTAATTACTCAAATTGGGGTTTGTTCTCACTGATAAAGTTACTTAAAATTACAGTATATTCTAGATAATATGTTAATTAAGAGAAAAAAGCAAACAAAGAAAGTCAAAGTGAAGGTCAAAGTAGTTTGCACCCGTAAACACATTTCCGCTCATCAAAGACAAAAAAAAAAAAAAAAAAAAAAAAAAAAAAAAAAAAAAAATGGCCGCAAGTTGGCTTTTATAGATAATGTATACTGAGATTACACACTTTCGTGAGATCTGCAAGTACGGAGCAAAATCATTCAACATTGTCAGAAAGTAATTTTGTGAAAATTGTCATAACACTGGGCCCAGAATGTTTACATATGGTGTTCTACTGTACGCCTCTGCAGTGCTGTGGAGTGCCCACCCCTGTCTTACTCCCTGGGTACAACCTGTCGATTTCGACGGATTTGAAGTATGACTCTGTGTGTGTGTGTGTGTGTAAATTCATGTTGTCTTTCTTTGGTGTTTATCTGTCGTTTTCCCACCTTCATGGACAAAATAAACTGTATTTATCTTGGAAACTCTCACAAAACAATTCTCTCTGATACAAGCAGTTTATGATATGACAGCCTTTTTTTTTTTTTTTTTTTTTTTTTTTTTTTTGAGCTGTGTAGAGTGGAGACTGCTTGTCCATTCTGCTGTCTTTACTTGCCTATATGGCTTTTTAAAGTGCCTGCACGCGCGTGCGCGTGTGTGTCTGAGACTGAAAATCGTTTTTAACTTCTGTGGTTTCTTTGTTTATTTTTAAGCTTAATCCGACCAAAACTCATAGGCACTGCACAGCCTGTTATTAAATGGCTTAACATGTCAATAGTTTTTGTTGCTGTTGTTTGTAATTTTTTTTTTTTTTTTTACATATCGTGACCAGTTGCGTTCTCCCTTTCATTCACCGTGGTCCGACTTACCTTGTAACTGACGTGACATGAGTGTGTGTGTGTGTACGGAGGGAGAGAGGCGGGAGTAGGGGGAAGGGGTGCATCAGCGCGTGTGATTGTGGTGTGTGTGTGTGTGTGTGTGTGTGTACGGAGGGGAGAGAGGCGGGAGTAGGGGGAAGGGGTGCATCAGCGCGTGTGATTGTGGTGTGTGTGTGTGTGTGTGTGTACACACGCGCGCGCGTTTGTGTGTGTGAGAGAGAGAGAGACAAGACACAGAGAGCTGAAAATGCTGTGTGTGTGAGATAGGCTGGTTATGATGATAAAAACTAAAACACCATCCTAACTGTATATATTTCTAATTTCACCATAAAGTTTCAATTCACACTGTAGCCATTGATAGGGATGAAAAAAATCAACTGTTTTTTCAAGTCCAGTAGGCTAATTGATGTCAAAATGGGTCAGTCAGCATTATCAAAGCACTCCGAGTCTGTTCTGCCTTGTACCTCTCAGAGCTGTGTAGCATAGGGTCCGTTGTTCCCAAAATTATATTGCCATCAAGACACACAATTTAAAACTCTATCATATATTATGTTAACCTGTAGCGCAATTTGTTTTCCGACTATGCCCACTGAAGTGTCACACACACACACGCGCGCGCGCGCGCGCGATAATGAATCACATGGGCGCGTGATAGATCTACACTGACGCACAAACTAATCTACATGTATCTAGATATTTACAGTTACAATGATAGTAATTTTGACAGGAGGTAGTTCTAAACACGGAAGAAAGACTTTGATCTGTAAAGTAATTAGGGTCTACATGTTGACAGCAACAAGAGATGTTCGTGTGATTAGGGCCTACATGTTGACAGCAACAGAGAGATGTTCGTGTGAAGGAAGTCTAACTGGAGCAGTTAGTAGAATGGGGTGGAAATGACGCAGCAGATGAAGAACAGCAAGTGACAGTGACTGGAAAAGGACTTTGGTTATTAACGACGTGCTGAGCGATATGATACATGCTTCACCGCACTCACCTCTCTCTCTCTCTCTCTCTCTGTGTGTGCGCGCGCGTGCGTACGTGTGTGCATGCGTATGTGTGTAGTTCAGAACTCAAGTTATGAGGTCGTCCGCAATCTGATAATGAGGTTACTTGCGTCCCACGTCAATGCTTCCCTTTGCCTCTGTGTCCACTCCACTGATGTGAGAAGTGGTCGTCTCGTCCCACATCAATGCTTCCCTTTTGCTTCTGTGTCCACTCCATTGATGTGGGAAGTGGTCGTCTCGTCCCACATCAATGCTTCCCTTTGCTTCTGTGTCCACTCCACTGATGTGGGAAGTGGTCGTCTCGTCCCACATCAGTGCTGCCCTTTGCTCTGTGTCCACTCCAGTCACGTGGGAAGTGGTCGTCTCGCGGCCTGTCAGCAGTAGCCTGTGTCCACTCCAGTCACGTGGGAAGTGGTCGTCTCGCGGCCTGTCAGTTAGCAGTAGCCTGTGTCCACTCCAGTCACGTGGGAAGTGGTCGTCTCGCGGCCTGTCAGCAGTAGTCTACATCGAAGAGCGTTGGTGCTGCTTTTCAAATCCATCGACAGTTTTTGTGGGTCACTGACAGAATGGTTTCAAATTTCTGCATAGAACGCATAGTTTGCTTGTAGGAACGCTGGTAACGGTTTTGGTCACACACACAGAGACACACATATGCATGTGCGCACACACACACACACACACACACACACACACACACACACTCTCTCTCCCCTCCCCCCCCCACCCCCCCACCGCTCTCGGTCTGTGTCTGTCTGTCTGTCTGTCTGTCTCTCTCTCTCTCTCTCTCTACACACGCACGCCTATGTTAGTCCATTGAAAATATCAAAATTGATGTCCGTGAAAATGTGAACGTAGGAGAAGAAACGCAAGTTAGTCCGGCACCGGCAGTGTGTGTGTGTGAATCGTCTGAGAAGAGTGCACGTGCAGGTCAAGTTTGGTAGCTAACACAGAAGTGTCGGTGGCAGGCGCTTTTGACTGTGTTCACACGGGTATTGCTGGCATCACTAAACACGTGATAGAAACACAGGCAGATGAAATGAGTTCGTTTGATAAAGTTGACAGTGGGTCCATAGTTCGTGATGAAATAGATCTTCGTTCTAATAACACTTTTTTATGGCCGCTTTGTCTAGCAGATTAAATGTTTCTTTAATGAATGACAGCTCTTCGTCTGTCTGTTCACATGTTTGTGCAGAAACGTCTGCAAGCAATTCTGACCGTCTTTATAACTATTGTGAAAGTGAGAAAGGTCAAGATCATGTGAGAGGTCATGACAACGTAAACAATCCATGTATGAATGGCCAACTCGTTATGTTTTTACATTGGAACGTTTTGTGGTTTGCTTCCCAAGATTGCTGACGAAGATTTTGTGTCATATACTGTTTCTTTCGATTTCATTTGTTTTTTATTGAGACATTTGTGGTTGATTTTCAATCTAGTGTGTATAAAAATATAAAAGTGTTCTGCAGACCACCTACTCGTTTTACAAAACGAGGAAGGCGCTCTGGTGGGGTTACATGTCTGGTCAAATAGGATTATTGGTCATGTATATTTAAGAGGTATATACTTATCATAAAAACGTCATTATGTTTCTTATTCATATGAGTCTTTTTGGCTTATCAAAGGATATTTTGTATGTATGTGCGTATGTGCCACCAGAGGATTCACCGTATTATTCGTTTTGCGATATTGAAAATGGCATTACTGATCTAGAAGCCTGCATTGCTGATGCTTTGCTAGTTCTGCCTGACGTGTTTTTTACTTCTTTCTGGAGATCTAAACAGTAGAACATCTGATGTTCCACAAGACTTCAATGCACATGAAATTGTCAGTAATTTTCAGTTAAGCTACAGACCTGAGATGAGTGACAGATATTCTGAAGATAAATGCTTAAACAGATATGGTAAGTTGTTGTTGAATATGTGTGCATCACTGGGTCTATGTATTTTAAATGATGTATGTAATGGTGACTGTCAAGGTCATTCATACATATCAGAAACTGGAAGTAGTGTGAATGATTATTTCATAGCATCCTGTGATTTGTTTGCTGTCATCCATCTGTTTTGTAAACATTATGTAGCTGAACGAATTGATTCTGACCATTTACCGTTAAAATTCAGCATTGGTTCTCTTCAGAACAATAGAAATAAGACATGTGAAATAAAAAATTTTTAAAAAAAGCTCAATAATTATTTATTGAAAAATTCCAGTGGCAAGATAAACATGCTGATTTATTTAATGAGCAAATGAATAGCAAAGATACACTGTCGTTGTTTGGACGGGCTATTACTCTCATTGACGAGGATGTTATTGCTGCCCTTGATGCTTTTAATGAGTGCAGTATAAAACAAGCTGAATGCATGAAAAGACAAATTAGATTGGATGGTAGGAATGGGGACAATGATTGGTATGATACAGAATGCACTAGTTCTAAATTAAAGGCTAGAAGACTTTTGCGGATACAGGAGGACCCTAGATAAAGAAAGATAACAAAGCATATTGTCTTGCACGAGGAAAATACACAAAAAATTGATCGAGAGGAAGAAAAAAGAAAATAACAGTTCTCTACTGTGTAACCTGGTAAATTCGGTGGGTGACCAGCAAGAATTTTGGAAGCACTTGCGCAGAATATCTATGAAAAAGTGCACACATCCAATGATATAACTATTGATGATTGGTTTTCCTCATTTTCATGAGCTTCTTGAAAATGGTAAAACCGAAGACTGTGTTATTGATGTCATTAGAGAGTAAATCTGTCTGAAAATAGTACCGAGTGTTCTTATTTTGATTGTCCAATTTCAAGAGAGGAGATTTCAACTGCAATGAAAAGGCTTAAAAACAGAAAAAACTGCAGGGCCAGATGGAATTATTGGAGAATTACTGAAATTTGGTGGTAATGTTACCATTGATTTCTTTGTCAAGTTTTTCAATACACTTTTTGATAATGGGGATATTTCCAGAACGATGGACAGAGTCAATAATCGTGCCACTGTTTAAAAAGGGTGCAACTGATGTCCCTGGCAGTTATAGAGGTATATCGTTGGGTGACATCAGTAGTAGGGTTTTTAGTTCCATAATCAATTGCAGGTTACAAGAATGGGTACGGCAAAATGACATCACAGGTAAACATCAAGCAGGGTTTAAGAAAGGCTATTCAACTATTGATCAGATGTTCACACTCTTAGCGTTAATACAGAAACAATTTTCACACATTTTCAATCTTATATGTTGGCTTTATTGATTTAGAGAAAACGCTTTCGACTCTGTATCAAGATTATTACTCTGGCCAGTACTCCAAAAGAATGGAATTCAAGGAAAACTCTACAAATGTGTTAATAGTATTATAGCAGTGTGAAAGCAAAAGTAAGATCTGGTGCTAGTTTTACTGACTATGTATTATATGTACAAGAGGGGTAAAACAGGGTGATGCATGCAGCCCTGTACTTTTCTCCTTAATTATAAACGAGCTAGCCCTGGAAATAATAGAGAAAGGAAGACACGGTGCAACATTGATCCTGATTTCATGGAATTGTTTATTTTTTTTTATTAGCGGATGACATTGTCTTGCTTTCAGAAACACCAGCTGGTCTTCAAACACAACTAAATAGTTTATGGAGTGCATCGTCAAGACTTCAGCTTGTGGTCAATATGAAACAGAGTAACGTTGTTGTATTCAGGAAAGGTGGTTATTTTGCAGCGAGTGAAAGGTGGTTTCTTAATGGAGAGGAAAGGAAGATTGTCAACTGTTACAAGTATCTTGGTACATATTTCTCCACGAGACTTAGTTTTGCATTTGCTTGTGAAGACCTTGCAAGCCGAGCAAAGAACGCCTTGCTGTGTATAATGCAAAAGTTGTACACGCTTAAGAATAATTCATTTGCAGTATTTTGAAAATTTTTGATTATCAGGTTCTACCTATTGCCATGTACGGTGCTGAAATATGGGGATTAGATAAAGCAGTTGCTCGTATTGAAAAGGTCCACTTATTTGGATTAAAAAAAAAATTAGGGGTACAGTTTAAAAACGCCG
>JADBJO010017384.1:0-17500 GCA_016801955.1 Conus betulinus | reverse complement strand
AAATATGATGTGAAGAATTAAATTCTGTGTTAACATCCTCAGGGACACTTCACGATCTTAATGTGTCAACATAAGATCAAACGATGACGTGTTAACATTTTCCCTTCCACAAGGACACTTAATGATCTCAAGGTGTCAACAGATGAACGCACTCCCATTTCAATCTGTGGCACAAAGTTGGGATTTCTCTCGAGTCGTGACCAAAATGTTTCGAGACGAGAAGACAAGAGTGCCACAGAGGCTGTGACTTTGACGTGTGTGTGTGAATGTGTGTGTGTGTGTGTGTGTGTGTGTGTGTGTGTGTGTGTGTGTGTGTGTGTGTGTGTGTGTGTGTGTGTGTGTGTGTGTCTGTCTGTACGTGTGTGCATGCGTTCGTGCGCGCGCGCGCGCGCGTATGTGTGCGTGCGTGTGTGGTGTCCTTCATCCTTTGGGACCTACAGATTAAACGAACAATGTGAAAACATCACACTTGCTTTAATTGACAAAGAAGAATATGATGTCTGCTAGTAAACGTCAAGGGGGAGAGACAGATGAGGACCGTACTAAGAGGGAGAGAGAGAGAGAGAGAGAGAGAGAGAGAGAGAGAGAGAGAGAGAGAGAGAGAGAGAGAGAGAGACAGACAGAGAGAGAAAGAGAGAGATGCGGATGCGGATGCGGATCATGATCATGACCATGGTCATGATGAAGATCATGACGGTTAAGATGATGATGATGAAGAACAAGAACAAGAACAAGAACAAGAACAAGAAGAACAACAACAACAACAACAACACCAACAACAGATAGAGAGAAGAAAAAGGCACTAACCTCAGATCGACAGACATCAGGGAGGGTAAAAGGACGATGTCAGCAATCAGGGATCCCTACTACCTGTCCGCAACAATTCTGCGAACAGGTGAAATAAAAACGGTCAAACAAAAGCAGTTGTCTGCCGTAATATATGTAGCCAACATCGTTTGGCCAGTGAACTCGCTCACAAGTCCAGACTATTTGATGGCCTGTGGACATTCAAGGTATTTATCGTCTGTCAAAAATTTCGTCTCATACACACACACACACACACACACACACACACACACACACACACACGCACACACACACGCACACACGCACACACACACGCACGCAAGCACACACACACACACACACACACACACACACACACACACACACACACACACACACACACACACACACACACACACACACGCACGCACGCACGCACGCACGCACGCACGCACGCACACACGCACACACACACACACACACACACGCACGTACGCACGCACGCACAAACACACACAACATACACATGAGCGCTCGCGCACATGTACGCTTGCAGACACGTGCACACACTTGCATGACACGCTCGCGCGCGCACAGACACGCGCACACACACACACACACACACACACACACACACACACACACACAACACACACACGCACGCACGCACGCACGCACGCACGCACGCACGCACGCACACACACACACACACACACACACACACACATGACCACACCCACCTCCCAGTACATCAAGTCTTCAGTTTCATCCCCGCACACACAAAGTCATGATGGTAGCAAAGCCAAAACCCAGTGTAAGGGGGTGTGGTAGAGAGAGAGAGAGAGAGAGAGAGAGAGAGAGAGAGAGAGAGAGAGAGAGAGAGAGAGAGAGAGAGAGAAGCAAACAGATAGACAGACAGAGGAGGGGAGTTCCTCAAACCAAAATTGGTACCCGCGGCCCATCAATAGGCCTACCTCTCCCACTCCACCACACCCCATTAAATGCCCCTCTCTCCCTCTCTCTCTCTCTCTCTCTCTCTCTCTCTCTCTCTCTCTCTCTCTCTCTCTCTCTCTCTCTCATCTCTCTCCTCTGGAGTGGAGTCCTGAAAGAAGTGCACAGCCTAACGGCGGGGCTAGGTCTTCTCCTCGGCGTTTCCTGCCGGAGACCCCCATTCTGCTCCTTCTTGACAAGCAGACTTCTTCGTTGTTTTATTCGCTCGCTGATGTTGATGGAGTGGTAATGTACTCCCAGACTACGTGCAGGAACCTATTTAACGACGAGAAAAAAAAAAAAAAAAAAAAAAGACTGCAGAACCTTGCACACGGAGTGGAGGGAGCGAAGAGGGGATGAGTTAAGGGTAAAGAAGGGAGAAGAGAAGGCCTTGAGTGAGGGAGGGGGGGGGGGGGGGGGGGGGGGGAGGGGAGAAGATGGAGAACGCGGCTTCCAGACATCCGATATGTTATTGCATGATCAACGGGGAATAGCTTGCCTATTTTGACACACTGCCTTCAGCGCTGTTATTTCCCTTTTAGGGTTTTTCGGCGCAGCAGCTTCTTGAACGCCAGTCTATACATAGTGAATGTCTAATAAATATCGTTAGTTTATTCATGTGTGCCTTTCTTTTTGTAGTTGCATGTTTATCTTATTCATTTGCCCACATTCTTTACTTGTTTGCAATGACAATGACATGACATTTTATTTCAATAGGGCCACGCCCCCTTAGAAAGGGTGTGTGTTTACAGAAAACAAGAGCTTCAAAGTTTCGGCAGAAAGAAACAAGACATAAATACCAACTATACATTTCATTATCTACACTCTTACTTATAAATCAATTAGGAAATTGCAAACTCTCTTGCTTTAAAGCTTTGTACAGGTAAATGCAGAGGTTTTTCACAGTTTTTTTTGCATTAACGGAGGATAACAATAGATTTAGATGAAAAGCATTTGCTATTCTGTAATATTTTGGAGCGATCAATTCTTTTCTTAATTTATCGTATAATGGACAGCATAAGACAAAATGAACTTCGTTTTCTCGGTATCCTTACAAAATGGACACAATAGATCATTAGGTGTAGGATTCCTGTATCTATAGTAATGAACAGCAAGGTCTGATGCACCAAAACGAAACAACTTCTTCTTCTTCTTCTTCTTCTTCTTCTTCTTCCTCCACCACCCCCGCCTTTAATATTTTTTTGTTTTTTTTTTTCCTTCTTAGTTTTTTTTTTCATTTTTTTCACTTTTCTTCCTTTTTCTGTTTTTCTTCTTTTTTTTTTTTTTTTTTTTTTTTTTGTAAAGGCGGTCCCTTTTTTTTTTTTTTAAACTTTTCTCACTTCTTTTTCAGTTCAAAATTACCTCAAACTTTTTCCACACTGGCCATGCAGTTCTGTATGCTGAGTCGCAGTGCTGATAATGGACATTCACTTGTTTGCTTTAATGTTTGTGCGTTTGATACAATAATGTCTGGGGTTTTTTTGGTGACCTGATGTATGGTGTGCTGACACAATCATTCTGTGATATCATTTAAGCGATAATGTAAGACAGGAATAAATATTACAGTCCTGAAACAATGTAAGGCGTCTGAGTATTTTAAGCGTGTGTGCATGTGTGTGTGTGTGTGTGTGTGTTGTGTGTGTGTGTGTGTGTGTGTGTGTGCGTGCGTGCGTGCGTGTATGTGTGTGTGTGTGTGTGTGTGTGTGTGTGTGTGTGTGTGTGTGTGTGTGTGTGTGTTCAAGTTTGGATTTCCCTTACTACCCTCCCGAACATGGAGCACCTCTCCCTGAGCTGTCCTTGACGAAAGATCGAAAATGTCTCAAAGACAGCGCGAGAAGTGAACGCAAACGAGAACGAAAAACAAACAAACAAACAAACAAGCAAAAAACCACTGTTGTTGCTGGTTTCGATCGTTGTTGCTACTTTAGTTGTTCTGATGAGTGTGTGTGTGTGTGTGTGTGTGTGTGTGTGTGTGTGTGTGTGTGTGTGTGTGTGTGTGTGTGTGTGTGTGTGTTTTTTCTTGTTCTTGATCTTGTTCTTGTTTTTGTTTAATGCCTTAGTTCCATGCAGTTCGTGGAGCACTATTTCTTTTTTCTTTCTTTTATTTCTTGTAATTGCTTCACATCGTCTACCTCTCTTCACTGGCATTTTTCTCCTTTGTTTTTTCCTTCTCGTTCTTTTCAATTTCTTTTTCGTCTTTTCTCCTTTCACCAGACACACAGACACAGACACAGAGACAAACCCCCCCAGATGAATGACAAACAGAACGACGGGCACATGTTTTCGCGCGCATGCACGCTCTTGCGGTCAAAGCAGATTAAAAACGCAGACTGATAACGTAGACACAAAATTGATGTCAGGCATGTTTGTTCTTTTTCGTCAGCTTTCCGATCACTACTGGGTTTAATGGGAGACCAGAAGTGATTGACTAATTTTTGCCTAATGTATACGTGGTTGCGTCCCATTGTTTGTGAAACGACCCCGAAGGACGTGCTTGGTGTGTATTGATATTTTGAGTCCGTCGTTCTGTTTGTTCATTCATTCTTTGACTGTTTTCTGTTGTTTTTCGCCTTGCCTCTGTTTTCCTGTCTTTCTTTCTTTTCCTTTTTAAAACAATTCTCAGCTTCAAGTGTTTAAGACTTTTTGTGCCAACTTTCCAGTCATTCATTTCTTCTTTGCTTGTGCCATTTTGGATCGTGTTTTATGAGTGATTAACATGTACATCAAAGCGAGCAAATGCTTTATGCGGAATGAAGGAACGAATTCTGTGTAATGTGTTGTTACACTTTAAGTTATTGTTGGCACCTACCCTAATATTCACAACCGTACATGTAATCATTAATCATAAGGGAGGGGGGGAGGGGGGGGAGGGATGGGGAGGGGAACAAGTGAACGAAAACATGAACTACAGAGGAAGGGATCATACATGATAAACATCTACTGTAATCTAAAGTACAAGGAAAGCATGTTACTTGATGGTCTTTGTAAAACATTAGTCGTAGTGACAAGAGAAAAACAACTGATAAAGAAATTAAAAAAGAAATCATTCACATTGCTCCTAACTTCTGTAGATGGTTCTATTTCATGTAAGAAACGCTTTGTACGAAAGTGAAGCAGGGTATGCAAAATACTCTAGATGCCATGGCAGACTACAGACTATTGTGGCACCCTTTGACTGAAATAAAAAAAAAAAAGTCAACGTGTTCGAGTGATCAGTATCAATCTGCAGTGTCCAGCACCATAAGTAGACAAAAGGCCAGGTTAATGTAAATTTTGTTGTGTATTTCAGAGACGTTAATCAGACTAAGATACGCCTACCATGCCCGGAATGTCATGAATGATAGAGAGCCTGACAAACAAGATGCGAGCTCTCTGTATTGTGTGACACCGATCTTTTTCTATGAAAGGGCCTGGAACTCTGCTTCAGTTTCACAAAAAGCATTATGAATGTCTATCATTGCCAGTTCTAAATCATTTCATACCATTCGAAAGCATATGAATATCTACCATTGCCAGGTCTGTTTTCATACCATTCATAAGCATTATTCGAAATAGAGCTGTTTTCATACCATTCGAAAGATTATGAATGTCTACCATTGCCTGTTCTGTTTTCATACCATTCGAAAGCATTATGAATGTCTATCATTGTACAGGTTCTGGTTTTCATACCATTCGAAAGCATTATGAATGTCTACCATTGCCAGTTCTGTTTTCATACCATTCGTCGTCTTCGCGGTTGCTGAGACAGTACCAAAACTGAACTTACCACAGACATACACACATACACACAACATGTACACGCACATGCACACATACACACAGTATGCACACACAGACACAGACACACACAGACACAGACACAGACACAGACACACACACACACACACACACACACACACACACACACACACACACACACACACACACACACACACACACACACACACACACACACACACACACACACACACACACACGTACACATACAGTCACACACGCACGCACGTGCACGCGTGCGCGCATGCACGCTCTTGCGGGTCAAAGCAGATTAAAAACGCAGACTGATAACGTAGACACAAAATTAATGTCAGGCATGTTGTGTTTGGTTCTCTTTTTTCGTCAGCTTTCCGATCACTATTGGGTTTAAAGGGAGACCAGAAGTGATTGACTAATTTTTGCCTAATGTATACGTGGTTGCGTCCCATTGTTTGTGAAACGACCCCAAGGACGTCCCTTGGTGTATATGTTTTGAGTCCGTCGTTCTGTTTGTCATTCATTCTTTGACTGTTTCTGTTGTTTTTCGCCTTTCTTTCTTCTCTGTTTTCCTGTCTTTCTTTCTTTCCTTTAAAAACAATTCTCAGCTTCAAGTGTTTAGACTTTTTGTGCCAATCTTTCCAGTCATTCATTTCTTCTTTGCTTGTGCCATTTTGGATCGTGTTTTATGAGTGATTAACATTTACATCAAAGCGAGTAAATGCTTTATGCGGAATGAAGGAACGAATTCTGTGTAATGTGTTGTTACACTTTAAGTTATTGTTGGCACCTACCCTAATATTCACAACCGTACATGTAATCATTAATCATAAGGAGGGAGGAGGGGGGGGGGGGGGGGGGGGGGGGAGAAGATGGGGAGGGGAACAAGTGAACGAAAACATGAACTACAGAGGAAGGGATCACACATGATAAACATCTACTGTAATCTAAAGTACAAGGAGAGCATGTTACTTGATGGTCTTTGTAAAACATTAGTCTTAGTGACAAGAGAAAACAACTGAAAAAGAATTAAAAAAGAAATCATTCACATTCTCTCCTAACTTCTGTAGATGGTTCTATTTCATGTAAGAAACGCTTTGTACGAAAGTGAAGCAGGGTATGCAAAATACTCTAGATGCCATGGCAGACTACAGACTATTGTGGCACCCTTTGACTGAAATAAAAAAAAAAAAAAAAAGTGAACGTGTTCGAGTGATCAGTATCAATCTGCAGTGTTCCAGCACCATAAGTAGACAAAAGGCCAGGTTAATGTAATTTTGTGTTGTTTTTGCAGAGACGTTAATCAGACTATAACATGCCTACTATGCCCGGAATGTCATGAATGATAAAGAGCCTGACAACTCTCTGTTTGTGACACCGATTTGTTTCTATGACACCTGATCTTGCGTTCTATGAAAAAGCCTGGAATGTCTACTCATTGCCAGTTCTGTTTTCATAAAAAGCATTATGAATGTCTACCATTGCCAGTTCTGTTTTCATACCATTCGAAAGCATTATGAATGTCTACCATTGCCAGTTCTGTTTTCATACCATTCGAAAGCATTATGAATGTCTACCATTGCCAGGTCTGTTTTCATACCATTTGTCTTCGCGGTTGCTGAGTCAGTACCAAAACTGAACTTACCACAGACATACACAGAAACATACACACAAACATACACGCTAGTATGCACACATATACACACAGGCACAGACACAGACACAGACATAGACACAGACACAAACACAGACACAGAGATACAGACACAGACACACACACACAGACACAGACACACACACACACACACACACACACACACACACACACACACACACACACACACACACACACACACGCACGCACGTACGCACACACACACACACACACACACACACACACACACACATACACACGCACGCACACGCACGCACACGCGCACACACACACACACACACACGCGTGCGCGTCGTGCGCACACACATGCACGCTCTTGCGGTCAAGCAGGTTAAAAACGCACGCACGCAGACTGATAACGTAGACACACGTCATGAATGTCAGGCATGTTTGGTTCTTTTTCGTCAGCTTTCCATCACTATTGGGTTTAATGGAGACCAGAAGTGATTGACTAATTTTTGCCTAATGTATACGTGGTTGCGTCCCATTGTTTGTGAAACGACCCCAAGGACGTCCCTTGGTGTGTATATTTTTTGAGTCCGTCGTTCTGTTTGCCATTCATTCTTTGACTGTTTCTGTTGTTTTTCGCCTTTCTTCTGTTTTCCTGTCTTTCTTTCTTTCTTTTTAAAAACAATTCTCAGCTTCAAGTGTTTAGACTTTTTGTGCCAATCTTTCCAGTCATTCATTTCTTCTTTGCTTGTGCCATTTTGGATCGTGTTTTATGAGTGATTAACATTTACATCAAAGCGAGCAAATGCTTTATGCGGAACGAAGGAACGAATTCTGTGTAATGTGTTGTTACACTTTAAGTTATTGTTGGCACCTACCATAACATTCACAACCGTACATGTAATCATAAGTTGGGAGGGGGGGGGGGAATATGGGGAGGGGAACAAGTGAAACGAAAACATGAACTACAGAGGAAGGGATCATACATGATAAACATCTACTGTAATCTAAAGTACAAGGAAAGCATATTACTTGATGGTCTTTGTAAAACATTAGTCTTAGTGACAAGAGAAAACAACTGATAAAGAATTTTTTTTTCAAATCATTCACATTGCTCCTACTTCTGTAGATGGTTCTATTTCATGTAAGAAACGCTTTGTACGAAAGTGAAGCAGGGTATGCAAAAATACTCTAGATGCCATGGCAGACTACAGACTATTGTGGCACCCTTTGACTGAAATAAAAGGTCAATGTGTTCGAGTGATCAATCAATCTGCAGTGTTCCAGCACCGTGTTCGAGTGATCAGTATCAATCTGCAGTGTTCCAGCACCATAAGTAGACAAAAGGCCAGGGTAAATGTCATTTTGTTGTGGTGGTAGAGACGTTAATCAGACTAAGATATGCCTACCATTCCCGGAATGTCATGAATGATAGAGAGCCTGACAAACAAGATGCGAGCTCTCTGTATTTGTGACACCGATCAATTTTCTATGAAAGGGACTGGAACTCTGCGTTCAGTTTCACAAAAAGTATTATGAATGTCGATCATTGCCTGTTCTGTTTTCATACCATTTGAAAGCATTATGAATGTCTGTTTTCATACCATTCGAAAGCATTATGAATGTCTACCATTGCCAGTCTGTTTTCATACCATTTGTCTTCGTGGTTGCTGAGACAGTACCAAAACTGAACTTACCACAGATATACACAGAAACATACACACAAACATACACGCTAGTATGCACACATACACACAGACAGGCACAGGCACAGACACAGACATAGACACCCAGACACAGACACAGAGACACAGACACAGAGATACAGACACAGACACAGACACACACACACAGACACACACAGACACACACACACACACACACACACACACACACACACACACACACACACACACACACACACACACACACACACACACACACTACACACACACACACACACACACACACACACACACACACACACACACACACACACACACACACGCACACGCACGCACGCACGCACGCACGCACGCACGCGCACATGTACGCGTGCGTGCACGCATGCACACTCTTGCGGTCAAAGCAGGTTAAAAACGCAGACTGATAACGTAGACACAAAATGAATGTCAGGCATGTTTGGTTCTTTTTCGTTAGCTTTCCGATCACTACGGGGTTTAAAGGGAGACCGAAAGTGATTGACTAATTTTTGCCTAATGTATACGTGGTTGCGTCCCATTGTTTGTGAAACGACCCAAAGGACGTCCCATGGTGTATATATTTTGATTCCGTCGTTCTATTTCTCAATGTGCTCGAGTGATCAGTATCAATCTGCAGTGTTCCAGCACCATAAGTAGACAAAAGGCCAGGGTAATGTCATTTTGTTGTTGTGGTAGAGACGTTAATCAGACTAAGATATGCCTACCATGCCCGGAATGTCATGAATGATAGAGAGCCTGACAAACAAGATGCGTGCTCCCTTTATTTGTGACACCGATGTTTTTCTATGAAAGGGCCTGGAACTCTGCGTCCAGTTTCACAAAAAGCATTATGAATGTCGATCATTGCCTGTTCTGTTTTCATACCATTCGAAAGCATTATGAATGTCTACCATTGCGTGTTCTGTTTTCATACCATTCGAAAACATTATGAATGTCTACCATTGCCAGGTCTGTTTCCATACCATTCGAAAGCATTATGAATGTCTACCATTGCCAGTTCTGTTTTCATACCATTCGAAAGCATTATGAATGTCTACCATTGCCAGTTCTGTTTTCATACCATTCGTCTTCGCGGTTGCTGAGTCAGTACCAAAGCTAAACTTACCACTGACATACACAGAAACCTGCACACAAACATACACGCTAGTATGCACACATACACACAGACAGGCACAGACACACAGACACAGACACAGACACAGAGACACAGAGACACAGGCACACACACACACACACACACACACACACACACACACACACACACACACACACACACACGCGCGCGCGCGCGCGCGCGCGCGCGCGCGCGCGCGCGCATGCACGCTCTTGCGATCAAAGCAAATTAAAAACGCAGACTGATTACCTACACACAAAATTAATGTCAGGCATGTATGGTTCTTTTTCGTCAGCTTTCCGATTACTATTGGCCTTAAAGGGACACCAGAAGTGATTGATTAATTTTTGCCTAATGTATACGTGGTTGCGTCCCATTGTTTGTGAAACGACCCCAAAGGACGTCCCTATGGTGTATATATTTTGAGTCCGTCGTTCTGTTTCTCATTCATTCTTTGACTGTTTCTGTTGTTTTTTCGCCTTTTTTCTGTTTTCCTGTCTTTCTTTCTTTTCTTTAAAAACAATTCTGAGCTTCAAGTGTTTAGACTTTTTGTGCCAAACTTTCCAGACATTCATTTCTTCTTTGCTTGTGCCATTTTGGATCGTATTTTATGAGTGATTAATATTTACATCAAAGCGAGTAAATACTTTATGCGGAACGAAGGAACGAATTCTGTGTAATGTGTTGTTACACTTTAAGTTATTGTTGGCACCTACCATAACATTCACAACCGTACATGTAATCATAAGTTGGGATGGGGTGGGGGGAGGGGGGATGGGGAGGGGAACAAGTGAACGAAAACATGAACTACAGAGGAAGGGATCATACATGATAAACATCTTCTGTAATCTAAAGTACAAGGAAAGCATATTATTTGCTGGTCTTTGTAAAACATTAGTCTTAGTGACAAGAGGAAACACTGATAAAGAATTTTTTTAAAATCATTCACATTGCTCCTAACTTCTGTAGATGGTTCTAGTTCATGTAAGAAACGCTTTGTACGAAAGCGAAGCAGAATATGCAAAATACTCTAGATGCCATGGCAGACTACAGACTATTGTGGTACCCTTTGACTGAAATAAAAGGTCAGTGTGCTCGAGTGATCAGTATCAATCTGCAGTGTTCCAGCACCATAAGTAGACAAAAGGTCAGGTTAATGTAATTTTTGTTTGGTGGTAGAGACGTTAATCAGACTAAGATATGCCTACCATGCCCGGAATGTCATGAATGAGAGAGAGCCTGACAAACAAGATGCGTGCTCCTGTATTTGTGACACCGATCTTTTTCTATGAAAGGGCCTGGAACTCTGTGTTCAGTTTCACAAAAAGCATTATGAATGTCGATCATTGCCTGTTCTGTTTTCATACCATTCGAAAGCATTATGAATGTCTACCATTGCGTGTTCTGTTTTCATACCATTCGAAAACATTATGAATGTCTACCATTGCCAGGTCTGTTTCCATACCATTCGAAAGCATTATGAATGTCTACCATTGCCAGTTCTGTTTTCATACCATTCGAAAGCATTATGAATGTCTACCATTGCGTGTTCTGTTTTCATACCATTCGAAAACATTATGAATGTCTACCATTGCCAGGTCTGTTTTCCATACCATTCGAAAGCATTATCAATGTCTACCATTGCCATTCTGTTTCCATACCATTCGAAAGCATTATGAATGTCTACCATTGCCAGTTCTGTTTTCATACCATTCGTCTTCGCGGTTGCTGAGTCAGTACCAAAGCTAAACTTACCACTGACATACACAGAAACATGCACACAAACATACACGCTAGTATGCACACATACACACAGACAGGCACAGACACAGACACAGACATAGACACCCAGACACAGACACAGACACAGAGACACAGAGACACAGGCACACAGACACACACACACACACACACCTGACACACACACACACACACACACACACACACACACACACACATACACATACACATACACACACACACGCGCACATGCACGCGTGCGCGCATGCACGCTCTTGCGATCAAAGCAATTAAAAACACAGACTGATTACCTACACACAAAATTAATGTCAGGCATGTATGGTTCTTTTCCTTCAGCTTTCCAAACTATGAACACCAGAAGTGATTGATTATTTTTGCCTAATGTATGATAAACGTCCCATTGTTGTGAAACGACCCCAAAGTACAAGGAGAGTCCGTCGTACTTGATTCTTTGGTGTTTCTGTTGTTTTTTTCGCCTTTCTTCTCTGTTCCTGACTTTCCTTCTTTTCTTTAAAAACAATTCTGATAAAGAATTTAGAAGAAAACTTCATTCATTCATTGCTTCTAACTTGCTGTTTTGGATCGATGGTTCTATTTTACATCAAAGCGAGTAAATAACGCTGCGGAACGAAAGTGAAGCAGGTGTAATGTGTTGTTAAACTTTAGTTATTGTTGGCACCTGGCATAACATTCACACGTACACAACTATTGTGGCACCCTTTGACTGAAACAAGTG
Organism: Conus betulinus; assembly: GCA_016801955.1. Classification (NCBI taxonomy): domain Eukaryota; kingdom Metazoa; phylum Mollusca; class Gastropoda; order Neogastropoda; family Conidae; genus Conus; species Conus betulinus. The sequence continues at coordinate 5,012 of JADBJO010017384.1, read as the reverse complement.
AAAAAAAATGAACTACAGAGGAAGTGATCGATGATGATCAGTGTATCAAAGTATCAAGGAAAGCAGTGTTTTGTAGCACCATAAGTAGTGACAAAAAACAGGTTAAAGAATGTTTAAAATCATTGTTTGTTCCTAACTTCAGAGACGTTAATTCAGACTAAGATATGCCTACTACGAAAGCGGAATGTCATGAAAAATACTCTAGAGCCTGACAAACAAAGACTGTGGCACCCTTTGACTGAAATAAAAGGTCAATGTGCTCGAGTGATCAGTATCAATCTGCATGAAAGGGCCTGGAACAAAAGGCGGTTCAGTTTCACAAAAAGCACGTTATGAAAGATCTACCATTGCCAGGTGTCTGTTTTCACAGCCATTCGAAAGATGCATTATGTATGTCTACCGATCTTTTTCTATGTACCCTGGAACTCTGCGTTCAGTTTCACAAAAGCATTATGAATGTCGATCATTGCCTGTTCTGTTTTCATACCATTCGAAAGCATTATGGATGTCTACCATTGCCAGTTCTGTTTTCATACCATTCGAAAGCATTATGAATGTCTACCATTGCCAGTTCTGTTTTCATACCATTCGTCTTCGCGGTTGCTGAGTCAGTACCAAAGCTAAACTTACCACTGACATACACAGAAACATGCACACAAACATACACACTAGTATGCACACATACACACAGACAGGCACAGACACAGACACAGACACAGACACAGACACACACACAGACACAGAGACACAGAGACACACACACACACACACACACACACACACACACAGACACACACACGCGCGCCCTTGCGCGCGCGCACGCACGCACGCGCACGCACTCACACATGCACGCGTGCGCGCATGCACGCTCTTGCGATCAAAAGCAAATTAAAAACGCAGACTGATAACCTACACACAAAATTAATGTCAGGCATGTATGATTCTTTTTCGTCAGCTTTCCAATCACTATTGGCCTTAAAGGGACACCAGAAGTGATTGATTAATTTTTGCCTAATGTATACGTGGTTGCGTCCCATTGTTTGTGAAAAACGACCCCAAAGGACGTCCCTTGGTGTATATGTTTTGAGTCCGTCGTTTTGTTTTCCATTCATTCTTTGACTGTTTCTGTTCGCCTTTCTTCTGTTTTCCTGTCTTTCTTTCTTTTCTTTAAAAACAATTCTCAGCTTCAAGTGTTTAGACTTTTTGTGTGCCAATCTTTCCAATCATTCATTTCTTCTTTGCTTGTGCCATTTTGGATCGTGTTTTATGAGTGATTAATATTTACATCAAAGCGAGCAAATGCTTTATGCAGAATGAAGGAACGAATTCTGTGTAATGTGTTGTTACACTTTAAGTTATTGTTGGCACCTACCCTAACATTCACAACCGTACATGTATCATTAATCATAAGGGAGGGGGGGGGGGGGGGGGAGAGAGATGGGGAGGGGAACAAGTGAACGAAAAACATGAACTACAGAGGAAGGGATCACACATGATAAACATCTACTGTAATCTAAAGTACAAGGAGAGCATGTTACTTGATGGTCTTTGTAAAAAAATTAGTCTTAGTGACAAGAGAAAAACAACTGAAAAAGAATTTTTTAAAAGAAAGCATCACATTCTCTCCTAACTTCTGTAGATGGTTCTATTTCATGTAAGAAACGCTTTGTACGAAAAGTGAAGCAGGTATGCAAAATACTCTGGATGCCATGGCAGACTACACACTATTGTGGCACCCTTGATTGAAATGAAAAAAAAAAAAATCAACGTGTTCGAGTGATCAGTATCAATCTGCAGTGTTCCAGCACCATAAGTAGACAAAAGGCCAGGGTAATGTAATTTTTTGTTGTTGGTGCAGAGACGTTAATCAGACTAAGATATGCCTACTATGCCCGGAATGTCATGAATGATAAAGAGCCTGACAACTCTCCTGTATTTGTGACACCGATCTTTTTCTATTTTTGTGACACCGATCTTTTTCTATGAAAGGGCCTGGAACTCTGCGTCAGTTTTCACCAAAAGCATTATGAATGTCTACCATTGCCAGGTCTGTTTTCATACCATTCGAAAGCATTATGAATGTCTACCATTGCCAGGTCAGTTTTCATACCATTCGAAAGCATTATGAATGTCTACCCATTGCAGGTACTAAGTCTGTTTTCATACCATTTGTCTTCGCGGTTGCTGAGACAGTACCAAAGCTGAACTTCCACTGACAGACACAGATATACACCGACAAACATGCACACAAACATACACGCTAGTATGCACACATACACACAGACAGGCACAGACACACACACACAGACACAGACACACAGACACAGACACTGACACACACACACACACACACACACACACGCGCGCGCGCGCGCACGCACACACGCACGCACGCACGCACGCACGCACACACGCACACACGCACACACGCACACGCGTGCGCGCGTGCCCGCAGAAACACACTCTTCTCACACAAATACAAAGCAGGTTAAAAACGCAGACTGATAACGTAGACACAAATTGATTTCAGGCATGTCGTAGTATGCACAAAATTAAATGTCAGGCATGTTGGTTCTTTTTCGTCAGCTTTCCGATCACTATTGGCTTTAAAGGGACACCAGAAGTGATTGACTAATTTTTGCCTAATGTATACGTGGTTGCGTCCCATTGTTAGTGAAACGACCCCGAAGGACGTCCCTTGGTGTATATATTTTGAGTTCGTCGTTCTGTTTGCCCTTCATTGTTTGACTGTTTCTGTTTCTGTTGTTTTTCGCCTTTCCTCTGATTTCCTGTCTTTCTTTCTTTCCTTTAAAAACAATTCTCAGCTTCAAGTGTTTAGACTTTCTGTGCCAAACTTTCCACTCATTCATTTCTTCTTTGCTTGTGCCACTTTGGATCGTGTTTTATGAGTGATTATATTTACATCAAAGCGAGTAAATACTTTATGCGGAACGAAGGAACGAATTCTGTGTAATGTGTTGTTACACTTTAAGTTATTGTTGGCACCTACCATAACATTCACAACCGTACATGTAATCATAAGTTGGGAGGGGGGGGGGGAGGGGGGATGGGGAGGGGAACAAGTGAACGAAAACATGAACTACAGAGGAAGGGATCATACATGATAAACATCTTCTGTAATCTAAAGTACAAGGAAAGCATATTATTTGATGGTCTTTGTAAAACATCAGTCTTAGTGACAAGAGAAAACAACTGATAAAGAATTTTTAAAAATCATTCACATTGCTCCTAACTTCTGTAGATGGTTCTATTTCATGTAAGAAACGCTTTGTACGAAAGCAAAGCAGAATATGCAAAATACTCTAGATGCCATGGCAGACTACAGACTATTGTGGCACCCTTTGACTGAAATAAAAGGTCAATGTGCTCGAGTGATCAGTATCAATCTGCAGTGTTCCAGCACCATAAGTAGACAAAAGGCCAGGTTAATGTCATTTTTGTTATGGTGGTAGAGACGTTAATCAGACTAAGATATGCCTACCATTCCCGGAATGTCATGAATGATAGAGAGCCTGACAAACAAGATGCGTGCTCCCTGTATTTGTGACACGATCTTTTTCTATGAAAGGGCCTGGAACTCTGCGTTCAGTTTCACAAAAAGCATGCGTTCATTGTTTCTCACCAAAAGCATTATGAATGTCTACCATTGCCAGGTTCTGTTTTCATACCATTCGAAAGCATTATGGATGTCTACCATTGCCAGGTCTGTTTTCATACCATTCGAAAGCATTATGAATGTCTACCATTGCCAGTTCTGTTTTCATACCATTCGTCTTCGCGGTTGCTGAGTCAGTACCAAAGCTGAACTTACCACAGACATACACAGCAACATGTTCATACACGCACACATACACTTACACATACACAGACATGCACACAGACACAGACGCTAGTATGCACATACACACAGACACACAGACACAGACACAGACATAGACACCCAGACACAGACACAGACACAGAGACACACAGACACAGGCACACAGACACCGACACACACACACACACACACACACACACACACGCGCCCGCGCGCGCGCGCGCCCCACGAACGCACGCACGCTCACATGCACGCGTGCGCGCATGCACGCTCTTCCGATCAAAGCAAATTAAAAACGCAGACTGATAACCTACACACAAAAAATTAATGTCAGGCATGTATGGTTCTTTTTCGTCAGCTTTCCAATCACTATTGGGTTTAATGGGAGACCAGAAGTGATTGATTAATTTTTGCCTAATGTATACGTGGTTGCGTCCCATTGTTTGTGAAACGACCCCAAAGGACGTCCCTTGATGTATATGTTTTGAGTCCGTCGTTCTGTTTCTCATTCATTCTTTGACTGTTTCTGTTGTTTTTCGCCTTTCTTCTTCTGTTTTCCTGTCTTTCCTTCTTTCCTTTTAAAACAATTCTGAGCTTCAAGTGTTTAGACTTTTTGTGCCAAACTTTCCAGTCATTCATTTCTTCTTTGCTTGTGCCATTTTGGATCGTGTTTTATGAGTGATTAATATTTACATCAAAGCGAGTAAATACTTTATGCGGAACGAAGGAACGAATTCTGTGTAATGTGTTGTTACACTTAAGTTATTGTTGGCACCTACCCTAACATTCACAACCGTACATGTAATCATTAATCATAAGGGAGGGGGGGGGGGGGGGGAGGGGGGAGAAGATGGGGAGGGGAACAAGTGAACGAAAACATGAACTACAGAGGAAGGGATCATACATGATAAAACATCTACTGTAATCTAAAGTACAAGGAAAGCATGTTACTTGATGGTCTTTGTAAAACATTAGTCTTAGTGACAAGAGAAAACAACTGAAAAGAATTTTTAAAAAAATCATTCACATTGCTCCTAACTTCTGTAGATGGTTCTATTTCATGTAAGAAACGCTTTGTACGAAAGCGAAGCAGAATATGCAAATACTCTAGATGCCATGGCAGACTACAGACTATTGTGGCACCCTTTGACTGAAATAAAAGGTCAATGTG
>JADBJO010017383.1:32500-37846 GCA_016801955.1 Conus betulinus | reverse complement strand
GGAGGGGGGGGACAGAGACAGAGAGAGGAGGTGCGAGGGGGGGACAGAGAGACAGAAGAAGAGGGGAGAAAGACAGTGTTGAGTTGTGTGTTTTGGTCTGTTTTTTGTGTGTTGTTGAGAGTAGGACGAAGAGAGGGAGAGTTTGAGACAGCGGGACAGAGACGAGAGGACGGAGGAAGGAGATGAAGGAAGAGTGGGAAAGGAGAGAGAGGAGACGGACCAGGAGAGAGATCGAGAGAAGAAGGATGGGAGAGAGAGAGAGGGAGGAAGAGAGAGAGGAGCAGAGAGAGGAAGACAGAGACAGAGAGAGAAAGACGCTTTGGAATCCCTGGACAAAACAGAGGAGAGAGGCGAACGAGAAGAAGAGCCAGAGACCGAGAGCGCAATCGAAGAGACCCGCGAGGGAAAGGGAAGACCAGTAGAGTTCGGAGAACAGGACGCGGAAGAGCGAAGACAGAAGAGGACAGGTAGAACAGAGAAGAGAGAGACGAGAGCTGTGACGAACAGACCAGAGAGACAGAGAGAGAAAGCCTCCCTGCATGGCCTTGAAGTCCGATAAACAGCTCTTCCAGAGCGGAAAGGAAAGGTGTCGCAAGGTAAAAACCTCGGCAGAACCGGGTGATGGAACCACGTAAAGTGCCATAGCGCACGGCGGCTGAGAGAAGGTGATAATGTGGGGGAAGAGAAAAGGGGGTGCATCGGTACAGGAAGGCGTAACGTGTTTTGTAGGCTTACGGCTCGAGCTGTTAGTTTCGGTCAGCTTTTTAAGCTTAGGTCAGCTGTTAAACTTAGGGTAGCTGATGTATTAGGTGCGGCTGTTAGATCTACCGGGTGCAGTATGTTAGCTTACGGTCAGCGCTAGAACTATACGCGTCACAGCGGTTAACTTACGGTCAGACTGTGGAGCTTACTTGTCAGCTGTTAACTTTCGGTCAGTCTGTTAACTTAAACGGTCATATGTTAGTTTTAAGCGGTCAGCTGTTAGCCTACTTCAACGTTAACTTACGTCAGCTGTTAGCTTACGGTCACTATTTTACTTAGTCGCTGTTATTTATGTCACTGTTAACTGACGGTCGGGCTGTTATCTTGTTTGCAGGTCAGCTGCTAGAGCGTAAGGAGCCCACAGAAACGATTTGGTCAATTTTCGAACGTGAGAGCATAGGCGGATGTTTTCTCGTTGTCAACCTAAAATAATAGACGCTCTCTTGATTGCATTCCTTTTCTTTGCATCCCGTTGATCGCAACTTCGAGTCGTGTGTATGGAAAAAACTTCCGTTTGGAGCTGACCAGGTGCCCTTTTTACGCCGGTATAAGGTGGAGGGTCGGGAAGGTGTGCTGTATTTCACCCATTAGAACCGGAAAGGGTTCAAACGGAATCGTACCAAAGACACTTCGTGTTTAATGTGCCATAGTTGTGGGACAGTTGAACGAGTTGGTAAGGCACCATCATAACTTTCCTTAACGCGTGTTGTGCCAAACATGTGTGGCAGTCGTTCAGGTTTGAATTATTGAACCAGCCAGGGTAGAGTCTGTGAGTAGTAGTGGTTTGTGGATGTGTGACTCTAGGGAGTGGTGGTGCTGTGTGTGTGGGCGCAGCGCGCGCGACGACGTGACGCGTGTGCGTGGTGTTGTGTGGTGTGTGGTGATGTGTGTTTGAGTGTGCTCAACCATCGCGCGATGGGGCGCGCGAGCACGACCGCAAAGTGTGAGGGCACCGGCGGCACGTGGTATGCATTGGTGAAAATGTGCTTGGCGCACCATGGGACGGGTAAGCCTTGGTACTGTAAAAATTGTATGATATTTCTTCTCCATGACAGATTATCACATGCCCTGCCTTACTATCAGACTTGGCAGAAATTCAAGTATTTTGGATTTCGGTCTCCCTCTCTCTGTATCTTGTATTTATATACGGGTTCCCACTTAGATATACAGGCTTTGCAATATTTGTCGTTAGGATAAAAAACGTCCTTGATATTTATAGGCATGTAATTTCAATGTCGTATAGTCACAAACAACAACAAATTTATTAGGGCATTAACCATGTAATTTCAAATGTCGTTATGTTTTCAATATAACAACAACCATCTTTTGCTTGCTGCAAAATTTCCGGGGGGGACCCCCATCCAAACGTCTGTAATATGGTTTATTGATATCTAGCGGCCAAGATGTAGACCTCCACTTTGCTGTTTTAATGAATTTGGATGTAATAATGTAGGCGAAGCAGAAACTAGTTCGTCAACAGTTGTTTCGATACGTTCACTCTGCAAAGAAAAAAATGTGGAGAAAGTATTTCAACGGCAAATATGCAAACGGGTAGTAAGTTAGATACCAGGTTTGCCCATATTAGATAAAGATCCTGGGTATGTCAGATCTACGTAATGAAAAGAAAGAAAGGAATGAAGACATACGGTGACAAGGCAAGCACCCGGTTTTATTCATTGTACTAGGGGACTGTCAGGAATAAGTCCATATATGAATCGTATCAGAAACGTGAAAAAAAAAACGCGGACGTATTATAGTTTGATATTTTAGGGTAAGCGCCATGGCAATCCACAACACCCCAATTTACTAATAGGGGGACCACCCACTATACTTCTTGATTTTTAACACGATCAAAAAAAGCCTTTTCAAAAAAATTCTGCTAAAATTTTGAACCACTGTTTACAAAGAGGTCATTACACATGAGGCTAACTTCTTGCCAACCAGTCCACAGGGGACAGGGCAAGCGATCGCCTAATCGTGTAACGTATAGACGAGGTACTGGGCTTGTTTGCGCAACACCCACACAACAAACACCACAAACACACACACACCACCACACAACAACCGCCAACCCCACCCAGCGCCCCACGCAGACAACGAGGCAGCACACACAGCAAGGCACATCACAGGACTTGAAACCAATTTGTTTTCAGATTAAAAACCAATCGCGTACCAACAAATGCGGCAGGCGGCCCGCTTGTCGCGCACACCAACGACACACAACAACACACCAACAACGGCACGATCGCACAGCAGAGAGAGAAACAGCGCAGGCGCGCGCGCACAACACACACATCAAACCACACCACACCCACACCACACACACCCACACACCACACACACACACCACACACCATTGGTTAGGTCGAGTGTGGAAGTCTTGTTTTTTTGCTCGGCAGCAACAGACGAATGAGAGATAGGAGGCCCACCGTCATTTGTTTTTGTTCCCCTCACAGGGGGTCGTGAACATATAGTAACGCAATAATGCCTTAAAATCTTTTCCCCGAGTTCAATTGTCATTTGTGTGGCTATTTAATGATATTCACAGGGGTGTGTATGCGATGATAATACTAGACAGTGGCTTTCAGGCAGTGGTAAGGAGTATTAAGAGAAAAAAGGACGTACTGGCACAGGTTCGTTCGACCTAAGACATTGTACGAGTAGCTGTTATGCATAATTGTAAACATGCCAATATTTTTGAGAGACCCCAGAAATCTAGTCACAGAGATACTAATCTCGCACTTGTTGTCGTTACTATGAGTTACCCCAGAAATTCTAGAACAGCGACATTGAAAATTGGCTCGTAGTTCGCTTATTAAATGGAACTAATTCGGTTTTTAGAAGGATATTAGTGAGCCACGTATTTGAAAGTCTACGTAAGAGCGGTGGCGGATGTGTGCTATGTGGACTTGCACGGAGTCAGCGTATCGTTTTTTTTGGACTGGTCACATAGCATGCTAGGCATTCGTGATGAGTGGCGACTACTCCCCCGCCCCGTGGTTGTGTTCCATTTTGTCACAATTTGTAATATAATCTATATACATGCCTGACTGTAAGATTAGCAGTCCCTACTTAGAACACGATTCTCGCCCTGAGACGGGCAGAGAACTTGACGATGGGCCAGCTGCAAAACAATGACGGCTAGATGTAGAACACCAGAAGGTGCTGGGAAGCGATCATGTCTTCTTGCAAAACAATCCAAATAGTGTGATGAGATTAGAATCCATAATTATAGTTGAGAGATCTATTGAAAGGTATCTATGGGTCGTTGGTTGCGTAGGTAGTATTTAACAGTCAGTTTCATTAAAAGATTACACAAAAAGCCACAACAAGCAATAACAAAAGGAAAAGCTTCCCAGGGACCAATTGTGAAATGTGCAGATAAGACCATAGCATTTAATGGAAATTTATTTCCACAAAATGAACTCTTATTTGTTCATTAAAGGGAAAAACGGATGGGCGCTTTGGTGTCTCCCAAGACAGGGCGCCCCCTGTTCTCAATATCCATTAAGCAGGATATAAAGCCTTTGAAACTCAATACTACTTGAGAAGTTTTTACAATATGTGTATTTCTTTGCATTTCATCATTGATACATATATAGAAGGTGGGGAAAAGTCACTTTTTCACACGTCAAATCGGAAAATAATTAGTATGGTTCAATAAGGTGGAGGAAACCGCGGACACCGTTTGCAACATGCACGTCAAGCACGTAAAAAGAAGCCCTTGGCAACAAGATTTTTGGACACCTGTGCAAAAAATTACTGTAGCAAAACACACCTCTGTCAGTGAAAGCATTGTCCACAAAGCATTGTGAGGAAAAAAACACAAAGGAATGGGTGAGCTGAAGCTAAAGGCGACGCGCTGTCCCCTGCGAAGAAAGCAAGCCCTAAATCTGTGTAACATTTTGGTTGGTGTACATGTAACTACACTGGTATCTACTACGACCCTTATAGGACAGTTTTGCAAATGTAAAAGCCCGTCCCGTGCATGGAGATTCGACTGCCTCTTGATCTCGTTGTATTTAATGCCTGCACACCTCCAACAAACATTGTAGAAAATCTGGTATTGATTATTAGACCCCCTCACAAACCAGTGCTACTGATAGTCAAACCAGGGTGTGCATGCGTTTTTTACCGCTGTAGGTCCAGTACGGCGAAACCCTACTCTTTTAGTTTATGGTGTGCAAGCTTGTGTGTGTGTGTGTGGTGTGTGTGTGTGTGGTGTGTGTGTGTGTGTGTGTGTGTGTGTGTGTGTGCATTGGTGGTGTTGTTGAAGTTCCTAGGTGTGGGTGTGTGCCTGCAGATGCACCCAACGCAGCCGTGGGTGTGTGTCGTGTGTTGTGTGTGTGTGTGTGTGGGGTGGGTGTGTGTGTGTGGTGTTGTGTGCGTGGCATGCGTGTGGTCGTGCGGGCGTGTGTTGACTATTCTGTGTATGCAAAACTGTGTGGGTGTTCGGATGTATAGTGTATACATCATAGGTGCGCACACACGTGTCTGTTCCCACAGCGTAAAAATGTGTATGTGCGTGCGCGCGTATGTGTGCGTGCATGCGTGTGTTTATGAGAGTGAATGCATGTGTGTACG
>JADBJO010017383.1:0-27500 GCA_016801955.1 Conus betulinus | reverse complement strand
ATGTTCTGTGTTCTCAGCAGACATGGTGTCCTAGCAGGAAGACGCGGAAACAGCTTGTAGCAGTTCCAGTCCTTGCTCAGGCACAGGTGCCACTTTGCATTTGCTGCAGTAGACAAAGAAAGGTCAGGCTCATGCAGTTCCTGTTCTTGCAGCTTTCTCTTGTTGCTTTCCACTCTGGCAGGCACACACCACACACACACACACACACACACAAACACACCACACACACACACACAATCACACACACACACACACACACACACACACACACTCACACACTAAAGTACTGTCACCATAAACTGAAGCACAAATGCATTTTATGATTTTTATTACTGAAAAATAGCACACGAACGTCAGGCATGCTCGAGACAAACTGTCCGATGATAGCAGCAGTGCCCATCAGATCATATATGATAAAGAGGGTACGAGTTAGCTCCCTTCCAAAGTCCATCTCTGCCCATCACATCATACATGATAAACACGCTTCAACTAGCCACTAAATGGGAACTATCGTAAGACAGATGAAAACAACTCCATGTACCTATTAACCTTGTTGATAATACTGATCCAAAACACAAATACAGTTGAACTGGTACTCACATGAATGAGAATGAAGACTTGAAAGTGAGACCCAAACAATGACCTGCTGCTGCTGCTGCTACTCACGTGTTGGAGCGGGAGGTAAACTAAAATTGGTACCGTCAAACTGTGGAAAGGGAGCGGTCAGGCGTTGTCTTCACAGCGAGCATATTCCGAAAGCAGATCCCGTTAGCGGGAACGGTACCGCGGTTATCGCCCAAGCTACTACAGGCGCATGAAGTCTGTTTATCATATATGTAGGTGTCATGTGACGTAGCCGTCACATCAAGGCATGTGACGCTCCATCCACATGGAGTCTAGTGATATGAATCATTTCACAATGCCACAACTAAAAAAGAAGAATATCATGGGCTTTGACTAGTGTAGCGGGGCGTCCCCAGTAATTGTGAGGATTACTCATTGAAATAAACGATGGTGGTCATGGGGTTTTGAAAGTGACCACTGAGAGATAGTTTAAAAGGGCTGCGGAAAGGTGCTGGCATGTGTTTTGAACACTGAGTATGCACTCACTATGAGGAGGGAGGAAAGAATCAGTTGTAGCCCAGCAGATGGCCTAGAGACTCGAACCTGTCAGGACGTTGGTCAAGGGGTCCTCACCGCTGACAGTCATTTTTTTACCAGGGAGCGATAGATAGTTGGGGGAAAGCTACAGGGGGAAAACCTAAAGAAAAGAGAAAGAAAGAATTCATATGTTGAATTGGGAAACAGGTTACTTATACGAACCTTATCGTTTTCAGCGCTTCACCCTTCACCTTCAACCTTCACCCCGTCAGCTATTCCTCCTCTGAGACGGGTGGTTATCGATGGCCATGGTCGTCGTGGGGAAACACCGATAGTCAGCCCAGCAATTGAAGGACCCGGGTAGAAGAGTCGGATCACATTGGTTCCCCAGTTACAGTTTTCTGATGTGGACAGGGCATCATGAAACTGAACTGATAAGCATCATGACAGTATGGGGCGAGTTTATCTCTGATTCAGGTATGGCATCCATAATTGCAGGAATTATTTATTCTCCTGGTCTGGATCTTGAGCCAATGTTATTTGAAGGCCATGACTTTATAGTCTAGTAGGTTCTGGATATTCTTTCTTCGAAGAAAACTTGTAATAATTTATTGATTTCAATTTGTAACCTGATTATCTCTCAGTGTGAAGAGAAAGGCGAGATACATATATAGAATTGTTTATTAATTGTTCGATTCATTTCGTAAAGTGTGTTTCCCGAAGGAGAGGGGGGCCGAGAAGTAAAAACATTGGTAGTGGCGCCTTTTGGTTGATTGGAGGGATTGCGTGTGCGTATGGAGTAAATGCTGTCATGAATGCGTGTGTGCAACAAGCGACAGTGTGACAGTAGGCGAGGATACTAGAGGGGGGTTGTTAACATATGAGGGCGCAAGTAATAGGATACATTGTGTTAACGTCTGGGTGATTGGTATCGGTTAACAAACGATTGTTTACGTTGTGAAGGACGTGGGCTGCACTCACGCGACCCCCTCCCCTTCCCCCCCCCCCCCCCCCCCCCACTCCCCCCCATCCTCTGCGTGCATTTGTAATTGCAGCGCAGTCTGTTTTCGCTGTTGAGAGTTCTCTCCTTGTCGCTTTCAGTGTGCAGATGTTACTCAAAACTCAGAGAGGTGAGTGCATGGGTGGTACGTTTATGTTGTGTTCTTCTTGTGGTTGTATCGGTTTATCTTGCATCATCTTGTAGGATACAAGTGCGAGTGGGTTCACACTCTGTCGTGTTAGTTAAATATTGCTGTGTCGCTGTGGATGTCCGGGTTTAACAATTATGGTGTTAAACTGCCATCGCTGAGCCGGGATGGCTGTGTTGTATGTGTCTTGTTGTGTATTTTGGATTTTAGATATGTGGAACCGTGTTGTTTTGGAGCTCTATTTGTGCTTTCTTTTTTTTTTTTTTTTGTTTTTTGTAATTACCAATACTTTGCTGTGTTTGTGTTACGGTGTTAGGCTAGCGGTAAATTTGGTCAGCTAGTATGTTTTGTTGGGTATGTAATTTGTGCTGATTATTATGGTTGTATTTCCTCAACTCTATAGTGCGCAGGCATTACCTGCAAATACTTTTCTTCTGTTATACGATAAAGCAGGCTACCACATTGTCCATTGTACGATTACGGGCGTGGAGACGTTCTTCAATGTTGATTAGCATCCAATTCATAAGGTGTGTAATATGACGATCCATGTGCATAAATGGTATCTAGCACGCAGATGCATTTCATCTCCATCAGGGGCCAGTTACGCCACATTACTAGAGTAAATTCAGTTCATTCGTTATTAATTGGCTTCCCTTTTTTTTGTATTCCCAGTTCTGAAAGAACAGGGAGTACTTTAGAATGGGAATGAAGAAAGCTGTCTGTGTGTCTGTGTGTCCGTCCATCCGTGGTCAAAATGTGTTCACTCGCTCCAGACAAAACTACTGGGGCCGATCTTTCTGAAATTTTGTAGGTATGTTCATTATGGGTCAAGGATGAGGCCCGATGTTTTACTTTACCGTTACAGCCGTTACTAACGGCTTTCCTCTTTATGGAATATCTCACGCGTATTCAGGACAAACTGGGAGTACGTTTATATGCTTTGCATCTTGTTCAGGGTTGTTGTGTGAGCCAGTATAACAATACCGTGCTGAACAATAAGCAGTGGGGGAAAACAAGCGCGCAGGATAACAATTCTACAGCCTTATAGTAATGAGTTGGTAAAGATTAGAAAATTAATAAGAAAAAAAGGGGTTGAAAATGAACAAAGATACTGACATAGAATTAAAAACATATAGTAGGAATAAGAAAAAACCCTTCCTAGCTGTATGAGGGAACCATCGTAAGGCCTGTGAAGGCAGATTTATATGCTCTGAGGCCTTTCGTCCGTGAATCTGACTCATCAGGGAAACACAGCTGATTGTATCTGTGCTCTTGGCTGTCAACTAGAGGCACACCACAGCCCATAATTCTGTGGTGTTCGCACCACCAAGGGTTCGAAAAAGAGTGTTATTGTTGGACGTTAGTGCCTTGGGGCTGTAGCGTGCCCAGTCTGGCAATGAGATGGGTCTCTTTGATTGTACGTTCATCTCATTGCCAGAATGGGCACACTACAGCCCCAAGGCATCAACATCCAACGATAAACACAAATTTACATACCACCCACTCACACCAGTCGGCAAAATCTTCCACCAACACACATATACACACATAACACATACAACACACCAACACACACCATAACCCCCTACTTCCCACTGCATACAGAAGTTGCAGTCACCTCCCATTCATTTCATTCATTTTTATTTTTATTTTGTTTATTTCATTTAATTCATTTATCTATTTGTATTTATCTATTCATTATTCATATTATTTATTTATTCACTTATTCATTCATTTCATTTCATTTATTTACTTATCATTTTTCTTTATTTCTCTATGTACTACATTGTATATATATATATATATATATTATATATATATATTATATATATATATAAATACAGTTAAAAAGCCTAATAAAAATTCAAAGGTGCTCAACTCCTTGGGGAGCAACATCTGTTTAAACTAAGGTATAAAAGGAAGTTTTAAACTACAATATTGTGTGTCTGTGTGTCTGTGTGTCCGTCCATCCGTGGTCAAAAATGTGTTCACTCGCTCCAGACAATATTGTAGTTTTAAAACTTCCCTTTAATACCTTATTTTAAACAAATAATATATATATATATATATATATATATATATATATATATATATATATATATATTATGTGTGTGTGTGTGTGTGGTGTGTGTGTGTGTGTGTGCTTTAAATAATGGCTACCAGAACTAAAACAGGTCATTCAGTTAAAGAAGGCTACTCACCGTGTGCGTTAGCTTTCGTCAGCAATCCGGCCGACTTCTTCAGCGCAACTGCTGGGTTTAGAACTGGCTTCAGTGCGCACCGCTGTGATGCGAAACTCACGACAGTGCGACTGAATGAGTGAGGTGTACACCGATGGCAGGTTGTGTCGGCCCCGGTCGCGGTTAAGGGTGGGGTTTCTGGCGGCGATGTGGACTGCCTCCTTTACTCCCCTCTGGAAACACCCTGCTTCTCTGTCGAGCACTTGCACGTTGTCCTTTTCAAATGATGTTGGGCGTGGGTCAGATGTTCACCCACTGGAGAGGACTCACGTTTGTGTCCTTTAGTCTCTTGTGCAGGTTGCGCTCAGTTTCACCAATGTAACTATGGTCACAGTCCTGGCAGTCTATCTTGTATATCACCCCTGATTTATCCAATTTGTCTGTTTCGTAGTTGGGGTGGACTAACTGGCTTCAAATGGTGTTGGTGGGCTTGGCGTGGGACACTGACTCCCAACTAGCGGATTTCCTGCTGAGAGCTTCAGTGACGCCGCTGACGTACGGCATGGAGACGTGCCCTCTCGAAGGGGTTTGACGTTCAGTGGAGGGGTGGGGTATGATTTTCTTGGCCCCCGGGATATCCCAGGCTCACTTCTGGTATCCCGATGTACTTAACACTTTCTTGATGTGCTGCACCTCTTCTTCCTTAACGGTGTCGGTGGAGCAGATGGTCTTTGCTCGGTGGGTGAGGGTGCGAATAACTCCCAGCTTGTGTTCCATGGCTGGTGACTGTCAAATTGCAAATACTGGTCTGTGTGGGTCGGCTTTCTGCAGACGGAGAAGGCGAGGGAGGCTGTCTCTGTCCGGGTGATGCAGGTGTCCAACATCACGATACTGTCGTTCTCTTCTACTTCGTAGGTGAACTTGATGGCAGGGTGTGGGTTATTGAGATGGATCGTGAAGTCTTCGACCGCCGATCTTTTTAGTACGGTCATGGTGTCGTCCATGTAGCGGCCCCAGTAGCGAGGAGGGGGTGTGGAAAGATGCCAAGGCTTTCTCCTCGAAGTCTTCCATAAAGAGGTTAGCTACAATAGGACTCACAGGGGACCCCATGGCTCCACCCTTGGTCTGTTGGTAG
Organism: Conus betulinus; assembly: GCA_016801955.1. NCBI lineage: Eukaryota > Metazoa > Mollusca > Gastropoda > Neogastropoda > Conidae > Conus > Conus betulinus. The sequence continues at coordinate 21,936 of JADBJO010017383.1, read as the reverse complement.
AACTGTCCTTCAAAGGTGAAGTAGGTGGTGTTGAGGCAGCAGGATAGCAGATCACAGATGTGTTCCACTGGCAGCTTGGTGCGCTGCTCAAGGCCGTTGTCGTCTTGTAAACCCCCCCCCCCCCCCCTGATGATGTCAATGCTGTCCCTAGCAGGGAGTGGTTTTGGCACTAGATGGGGAGTGGTTTGGGCACTAGACGGGGAGAGTGGTTTGGGCACTGGATGGGGGAGTGGTTTGGGCACTAGATGGGGAGGGGGTTGGGCACTAGATGGGGAGCTGTTTTGGGCACTAGATGGGGAGCGGTATGGGGCACTAGATGGGGAGCGCGGTATGGGCACACTAGGGAGTGGGAGTGGTTTGGGCACTAGATGGGGGAGCAGTTTGGGCACTAGATGGGGAGCAGTTTGGCCACTAGATGGGAGTGGTTGGGCACAAGATGGGGAGTGATTTTGTCACTAGATGGGGAGTGGTTTGGGCACTAGATGGGGAGTGGTTTGGGCACAAGATGGGGAGCGGTTTGGCACTGGATGGGGAGTGGTTTGGGCACTAGATGGGGAGTGGTTTGGGCACTAGATGGGGAGCGGTTTGGGCACTAGATGGGGAGCGGTTTGGGCACTAGATGGGGAGTGGTTTGGGCACTAGATGGGGAGCGGTTTGGGCACTAGATGGGGAGCAGTTTGGGCACTAGATGAGGGTGGTTTTGGCACTGGATGGCGAGTGGTTTTGGCACTGGATGGGGAGCGGTTTGGGGCACTAGATGGGGAGGGGTTTTGGCACTAGATGGGAGTGGTTTGGGCACTAGATGGGGAGTGGTTTTGGGCACTAGATGGGGAGTGGCTTGGGCACTAGATGGGGAGTGGTTTTGGGCACTAGATGGGGAGTGGTTTTGGCACTAGATGGGGGCGGTGTGGCACTAGATGGGAAACGGTTGGGCACTAGATGGGGAGCGGTGTGAGCACTAGATGGGGAGGGGGTTTGGGCACTAGATGGGGATTGGATTTGGCACTAGATGGGGAGTGGTTTTGGCACTAGATGGGGAGTGGTTTTGGCACTGGATGGCGCGAGTGGTTTTGGCACTGGATGGCGAGTGGTTTTGGGCACTAGATGGGGAGTGGTTTTGGCACTAGATGGGGAGTGGTTTGGCACTGGATGGCGAGTGGTTTTGGCACTAGATGGGGAGTGGTTTGGGCACTGGATGGGGAGTGGTTTGGGCACTGGATGGGGAGTGGTTTGGGCACTAGATGGGGAGTGGTTTGGGCACTAGATGGGGAGTGGTTTGGCACTGGATGGGGAGTGGTTTGGGCACTAGATGGGGAGTGGTTTGGGCACGGATGGGGAGTGGTTTGGCACTGGGATGAGGAGTGGTTTTGGCACTGGATGGGGAGTGGTTTTGGCACTGGATGGGGAGTGGTTTGGGCACTAGATGGGGAGTGGTTTGGGCACTGGATGGGGAGTGGTTTTGGCACTAGATGGGGCAGTGGTTTTGGCACTAGATGGAGAGTGGTTTTGGTACTGGATGGGGAGTGGTTTGGGCACTGGATGGGGAGTGGTTTGGGCACTGAGATGGGAGGTATTCTGTCACAGGATGGGGAGGGGTTTGGGGCACGTGACAAATAGTTCGTGGCACCTGAACAGACCACCCACTCGCAAATCCAGGCGCAATGTGCTTTGACTGACATAGTTTGTCGTTTGGGACACTTCGAGAGATTTCGAAGGAGGGGAGTAGTTAGGGAACACTAGGGAAAGCCGGTCTGGTCACTCTCATCAAAAAGAGTCCGGGCGTGTACCCTTTCTCACCTGCTGTGGATTGGTTTGGGTGTGTAGGGGGGGGGGGGGGGGGGGGGGGGGGGGATTCGGCTCGTAACACCGGGCTGTTGGTTCCAGCAAACACATGGGCCACACGGACGTCTCATCGAAGAAGTCTGTAGTCCGCCCAGCTTCCTAATATGATCAGCTTACCGTCGGCCACACGCCGCAATTAGGAATTTTGATCAAAAGAACAATGCCCCATCCATCATTTCCTTTTTGGGGGGTGGGGGGTCGTCACCGATGAATTCGCCAACAACCTTCAAATACATAGCCTTCGCCTTATCTGACGTCACATTTCAGGCCTTTGTATTCTCCCTCGTCACCTTACCTTTGCGCCAGCCTCAAACGCACAAACTAATCCCATTCGTTCGATTGCTCGGAACCACCTTGGCTTGTACCGTAATGGCCGTAGGTAAAGAAAAATGAGGAATTAATCAAAATTTCGGACACAAGAACAATTCTCAAAGTACGCCGGTCTAGAAATACTCGACTCCTTATTAAGCAAGGCCCAGGCGCATCGATGTTTGGTGTGCAGCCTGCCTGGTCGTAATCTCTCTCTTCTCCTCCCCCCCCCCCCCCCCTCCCCCCCGCCCAACGCCGCGCGTAAGTCAGGCTGGTGCGTGCGCGCTTCAACCTGGAAGTTTGACACCATCAGCGGTGAAGTGAAGTGGACAGAAAGCCAGCATGTGAGGCAGCGAAAGGCAACAGAGCCAGTCAAATCGAAAGGAAAGGGGGTCAGTATCTTAGTGCGTGCGAAAGGAGAAGGCGCAGAGTCTGTAACCTCTCTGTCTCTTGTATGAAGTCTGCCTTTTTGGGGTTAATTTCAAACGCCTACCTTGCGCTGAAGAGATCAAAGCTAAGTGACAAACTCGTTCCTTTTCATTGTCCTATGTGTTTTGTGAATTGCCTGAAGAAGGCCTAAGAGGTCGAAACGCGTCGTGTTTTGTCTTGTGACTCGTTTGTCCACGTGTCTCTTGGCGGTTGGCTGACATTTATTTAAGATTTGTTTAGATTTCTGCCTGCAGTCGTCTCACTTTGCAACTAGATCGGTTTTGTAAGTTAACGGCGTACAGAGCGGCGCTTGTCAATGGTGCCAGTTTTTTTAAGAATGAGGCATACTGGCTGCATACCCGCTGAGGTTTAGGGGGCATTCTGAGAACAGGTGTCTGGACAGAATGCGAACCATATCAGAATGCTGTAGACAATAATGGAATGTGCTTTATGGTATCTGATCTGTCATAACAGGCCTATGTTATGTTTGTATGCTGTTGGCTTGTGTGTGTGTGTGTGTGTGTGTGTGTGTGTGTGTGTGTGGTGTGTGTGTTTCTTCAATTTAATGTCTATACACATAAGTGATTTTAGACAGCCAAAATGCATGAATAAACAAGGTAGAAAAGGAGGAAGGAGGGGAGGGGGGAGGGGTGGATAGACAGGCAACTGAAGGAGATAAAGAGATAGAGAAACAGTGAGACAAAAGGAGATGAAGAATTATAAATGGAAAAGGGAAAAAGAGAAAAAATGAAGCTTAGAGTGGGAATCGAAAGACAAAATGTTAACATGAATAAAAATTGCAATCTATAACATAGCTAGAATAACATTTTTTTTTAAAATCAGATAAACGGTGTGTGTGTGTGTGTGTGTGTGTGTGTGTGTGTGTGTGTGTGTGTGTGTGTGACAAAGAATTCATTTAGAAATTACGTCCCCCAAAACAAGCAGTATTAGGTCGGTCTCTAAAAACAAAACAACAACAACAACAACAACAACAAAAACAAAAGGGAAAGAAAAAACCCACCCAACCAGCCAAACAAATAACAACAAAAAACCGCATCAGAACATTCATCAAGACATAAGTGACAAAAGCAGGCATAACTGGCTCAAACGAACTTCACAATTTCTCTGTGGGCAGGAGGGGCCTCTATGATCAGATCAATGAGCTAGTTACATTCAGGTTTAACGTGTGCACACATACACCACATACACATACACGCACGCACGCACGCACGCACGCATGTACGCACACACACACACACACACACACACACACCACACACACACACACACACACACACACACACACACACACACACACACACGCACGCACACCAAAGAAGATATAAAAGACAAGGATAACGACAGCAGGAGAGCTGACATCGGGGACCCTATCTTACACTGCACTCAGACCACCAGAACGTCAACACATCGAGATGGGCAGTGAATCTGCGATTTTTATGTTGACCTTGTGTTGTGTCCCACATGGCCCTGTATCTTGTTCCACATGGCCTTGTATTTTGTTCCACATGGCCATGTGTTGTGTCCCACATGGCCCTGTATCATGTTCCACATGGCCTTGTATTTTGTTCCACATGGCCATGTGTTGCGTCCCACATGGCCCTGTATCATGTTCCACATGGCCTTGTATTTTGTTCCACATGGCCTTGTGTTGTGTCCCACATGGCCTTATATCTTGTTCCACATGACCTTGTATTTTGTTCCACATGGCCTTGTATTTTGTGCCACATGGCCTTATATCTTGTTCCACATGGCCTTAAGTGTGACCCCCGTGGCACGTGGCCTGCATTGTGTTCCACATGGCCTGCATTGTGTTCCACGTGGCCTGCATTGTGTTCCACATGGCCTGCATTGTGTTCCACATGGCCTTAAGTGTGACCCCACGTGGCCTGCATTGTGTTCCACATGGGCCTGCATTGTGTTCCACATGGCCTTAAGTGTGACCCCACGTGGCCTGCATTGTGTTCCACATGGCCTGCATTGTGTTCCACGTGGCCTGCATTGTGTTCCACGTGGCCTGCATTGTGTTCCACGTGGCCTGCATTGTGTTCCACATGGCCTACATTGTGTTCCACGTGGCCTGCATTGTGTTCCACATGGCCTACATTGTGTTCCACGTGGCCTGCATTGTGTTCCACATGGCCTGCATTGTGTTCCACATGGCCTACATTGTGCTCCACATGACATGCATTGTGTTCCACGTGGCCTTAAGAGTGACCCACGTGGCCTGCATTGTGTTTCACATGGCCTGTATTGTGTTCCACATGGCCTGTCTTGTGTTCCACATTACCTTGTATTGTGTCTCAAATGTCACATCCCAGTACATGTGGTCTGTGTGATGCTTCTTGTGGTCTGTATTGTGTTCGTTCAAGACTGTATTGTATCCCACCTGGCTTGTGTTTTGTCACACCTGCCCTTTATTGGATCCACCTGGCCTGTATTTGAACCATCTGGGCTGTAGTTGACCCACCTGGCCTGTATGTGACACACCTGGCCTGTATTTGACCCACATGGGCTGTATTTGACCCACCTGGCCTATATTTGACCCACCTGGCCTATATTTGACCCACATGGCCTGTATTTGACCCACCTGGCCTGTATGTGACCCACCTGGCCTGTATTTGACCCACCTGGCCTGTATGTGACCCACCTGGCCTGTATGTGATCCACCTGGCCTGTATGTGACCCACCTGGCCTGTATTTGACCCAACCGGCCTGTATGTGACCCACCTGGCCTGTATTTGACCACCTGGCCTATATTTGACCCACCTGGCTTTTATTTGACCCACCTGGCCTGTATGTGACCCACCTGGCCTATATTTGACCCACCCGGCCTGTATGTGACCCACCTGGCCTGTATTTGACCCACCTGACCTGTACGTGACCCACTTGGCCTGTATGTGACCCACCTGGCCTGTATGTGACCCACCTGGCCTGTATGTGACCCACCCGGCCTGTATTTGACCCACCTGGCCTATATTTGACCCACCTGACCTGTATTCAACCCACCTGGCCTGCATTTGACCCACCTGGCCGGTCATTGACCCATCTGACTTGGTATGAGTATATTGTTGTTGTTGTTGTTGTGTCGTTTTTTGCTGATGGCAGCGGCAGTAGTGGTGGTGGTATGGTACTGATGTGTTGCAGGTAGCAGCACTCACTTCAGCTCCAGAATGATCGGAAATGGCAAGAGACGATGCTCAGCGTCTCTACTGACTCTTCTAGTATCCTTTGTGATCCTCGTTACCCTGAGCGTCATATTCCAGACCTCCTTCTTCGCTACACTGCCTCAACTTGTGAGCAAACGACAACCCGATGACGATGGCACCATCACGGGCAAACGCGGCGGGTGTGGAACCGAAAAACGACCCAACAACAACGACAACAACAACAGCAAAGTGGCGCCAGATCTGGGGGTCCTAGCCTCTAGAAACAATGACGGCTGGTTTTCATTAAACTGCGACGTTCACGCCCACCTCCGCCCCATTTCCATCAAAGCCACGGAAGGAAACCTGACTTTCTACGTGTACAACTCCGAGCGTGAAGACGTCACCGCCACCAAACGCGCATTGGGTGGCTGGTATTTCGAGCGGAATGAAATCGCGAAGTTCCTGCGCTTGTCACGTGAGCTTCCTCTCATCGACATTGGTGCGAATTTAGGGCTGGTGGCGTTACAAGCCGCCATGCAAGGGAGAGAAGTGGTGGCGGTGGAGCCTGTTCCCGAGAATGCTCTCCGCTTGTGTCGCTCCGTGCTGGATTTTGGACACGCCAACTTGGTGGTGCACGTGGTCCAGAACGCGGTTTCCTCTCGGGAAGGCAACGTGACGTTGTCCTCGGACACACCCAAAGCCAGGACCCAGTACAAAGTGTCCGAAAGGGACGAGAGCTCAGAGAGGGGGAACGGTGTTCGCTCATTCCATCTGGCTGGATCGTTTGCTGGATGTGCTGCCCTTCAACATGGCGGCTTTGAAGGTGGGTGTCTCGGGAAAGTCATAGTCTGTCGTTGGTGTCTGGTGTGGCAAGCACACGTGACTCCTTGTGGACAGGTGAGCACACACACACACACACACACACACACACACACACACACACACACACACACACACTCGCACACACACACACACACACACACACACACACACACACACACACACACACGCACGCACGCACGCACGCACGCACGCACGCACACACACACACACACACACACACACACACACACAGACACGCACGCACGCACGCACACACACACACACACACACACACACACACACACACACACACACACACACACACACACAGAGGTAATGTTGCTTATAGCCCAGCCGACCGAAAAAGGCCATATCAGGGCTGTCACCGCGTTGAAGACAACCCACAAGTCATTAGATAGACACAGAGAGAGAGAGAGAGAGAGAGAGAGAGAGAGAGAGAGAGAGAGAGAGAGGCGTATGCACACGGACACAAACACTGACACAGCTGCTGACTTAAGAACTAAGGTCTGTTTTGCTTGATGCCGTGTTTTTCAATGATTCTATGGTCTGTGTTGGCGCTTAGCCTTGCTGCGTGTTTATGGGCCGAGGGCAGGTGTTTTCATTTTCCATGGGAAGAACTGACGGTGTAAGTCTGTTGGTTCTGACTGGAGCGTCATGGGAAGAACTGACGGTCTTTTGGTACTGACTGCAGCATCATGGGAAGAACTGACGTTTGTTGGTACTGACTGGAGCATCATGGGAAGAACTGACGTTTGTTGGTACTGACTGGAGCGTCATGGGAAGAACTGACGGTCTGTTGGTACTGACTGCAGCATCATGGGAAGAACTGACGGTCTGTTGGTACTGACTGGAGCATCATGGGAAGAACGACGATCTGTTGGTACTGACTGGAGCATCATGGGAAGAACTGACGGTCTGTTGGTACTGACTGGAGCATCATGGGAAGAACTGACGATCTGTTGGTACTGACTGGAGCATCATGGGAAGAACTGACGGTCTGTTGGTACTGACTGGAGCATCATGGGAAGAACTGACGGTCTGTTGGTACTGACTGGAGCATCATGGGAAGAAAACTGACGGCGTGAGTCTGTTGGTACTGACTGGAGCATCAAGCTGATTGACAGGGGATTGTACACGTTACTCGATGGAACTACGAACCCACTCTATTGTGAGTGTTGCAATGGAACAGCTGTGTATGGGGCTGCTGGCCTCGCCTTTTGAAAGACAATGTTCCATTGGTCTGGGATATGAATTGTGACTTTTTTTCTTTGCTAAGTTCAACGCATGCATGCATGGAACCACATTCCATATGGGAGTGGACCGACTCAAGACATTTCTGGTCCATGGTCTCAACATTTCGAATGTTATGGACAGCAGACTGCAAGGCAGCTGCAACGTACTGATTGCGATTCTGCCCACAACATGTGTCGGAGTAAAAGGATGGCAGGCCTGATGGTAGAAGGCAGTGCTTTCAGGTAGAGGAGAAGACATGTCCCTATCTCACAGGCTCCCTTCTTTCCCTCTATTTCGTTCCAAACATAACAATCAGCTTGTTTGTCACCTGAGGAGAAGACTGTAAGATTGTACACTGCAAGTTTGCGTTCGTAGTATGTTCGGATTACTGCTCAGCACGGCGTGTTGAAAACTGCTTCCAAATCAAATGTTGCTGTAGGTGCACCTTGTTTCTTTAGCTGCTGTCTTGTCCCCAGCCTTTTCTGTTCTTGATTCTTGCTTTCTCTCTAGATGGGCTGTTTATTCCTTCTCCAGTTCTTCTGTCAAGGTCTGGTGCTGTTTGGCCTCTGTGATATCTGTGGCTGAGAAAACACGGGTCTATTTTTGGTGTGTGAAATGACAGGTTGAATTCGCTGTTGAATATCTCTTTGTGAAAAGACTGCTGGAAAACAGGCTGCATACCTTGCTCCTTCGGTTTAGATTCATATATTTGAAACATTCGGTTGACACTCGCAAGTACTGTCTAGGAACTTTCTTAATTTATTTTTCGGTAATGGAATTCGAATGCTGGAAATGACGGAATGTACTGTATCACTCTCATGCTGCCCTCTTCAGATGTCTTGTTAGCAGGGGTGTGTTTCCCACCACCATCGTCAGCACTGAAGGTACCATTGTGTGACTGGGCAAGTGCGTGATCCTCATACGCCTGACTAATGCACAGTGGTGAGGAGGAATCGTTGGCAAACTCGTGTGCGTTGTCCCTCCACAGCAAAATTGTACTTTCGAGTGATTTATCTTCTTAGTTTTGACTGCATCGTTTCCTGGTCTACGATGTTTATTGATGATTTTGGTTCTTTATGTTTACATACAAAATGCTTTTGCCTGTCATAACTCATCAGTCCACAGAAAGCGTTGAAGACTGCTTGCTGCTGCTCAGTGCTAATCTTTTCGTGGCATCTCTGTTGACACCTACTACTGTCAAGTGGTTTCACTATCTTTGCTTGCACTTTTTTTCCCTCTGCTGCTGACATACTCTTTCCCACTCAGCCTTGCAGTTTTTCTTGTGTTCTTCCACTTCTGTGGATTAGCAACTCTCTTTCGTTCACATTTTTTTTCTGGGGTGTATCATCGACAGCCTAATCTTCTTGTTCATTTTGATCTGCAAGAGGAGTACCTGCTGCCGGTGCCTGGGAGCCGTCAGCACTGGACGTGTTTGGTTCAGGTGTCTGCCAACGGTTGGCAGTAGGGCCAGGTGCTGCAGGCCTCTGATAGCAGGTTGCAGTAGAAGCAGTTGTGCCAGGTATCTCACAACAGTCTGTTGCAACCGCTGCACCGAACACTGAATGAATGGATCTGTTGATGGGTAAACAGCCATCATCGTGTTCAGGAACACCCCTGGCAGTAAGCAGAAGAAAAGAGAGGGGTCAAATGCATCACATGTCCACGTTGATGGCCTGACACCGATGACCAGTGGTGATTTCTTGCCGGGGAAGATTTTTATCCTCCTTTCAGTGAAGTTTCGCCAAGGCAGGTGGCATGACGTCACTACCACAGTTATTCTGTGTGCCTTCAGAGCGCACGGCAGTGATGGCGTCTTCAGTTGTGTCTGTGTTTTCAGTGTGAAGATGTTTGTAACGAGGAAAATTCATCTCAAGGTGATCCGCACAGTGCCTCCCTCAATGTCGTGTCTTCATGGTTGCTGATGTGCAGTGCTGCTGCCTTGACAAAGCAGTTGCCGTCTGCAGGGACCTGTTCCCTGTTGATGCCATAGGCCTGTAGACGATGGTCAACCCCCTCAGAGTGCAGGGCAATAGCCCATTGCTGCAGTGCGTGCTCCTGATGGCTGGCTTGGCCAGTTGCCTCAAATTGTAGATCAGTGAGCAAACATCTGATGTGTAGTTTTCGTGACTTAGAAACATACAGCGCCTTTTGTTAAACGAGTCCCAAAGATTCAAGAAAACATTATGGAAAATATGAATATGATTAATACGTAGAAAATATGAATATGATTAATACGTAGAAAATATGAATATGATTAATACGTAGAAAAAATGAATATGATTAATACGTAGAAAATATGAATATGATTCATACGTAGAAAATATGAATATGATTAATACGAAGAAAAATGAATATGATTAATACGTAGAAGATATGAATATGATTAATACGAAAGTGACAGGACAACGCTTTCAGGACAGAATAACTGAATAAAGAGCCATTGGAAAAAAATGTCACGAAAGGTGTTGAAAATGTACAATTGATAACGAAGACATTACAATATCTTAAAGCATGACAACAAACGGAAGTTAAAGATACCTCTTAGAGTGCTAAAAGCGAATACATGACAACAAACGGAAGTTAAAAATACCTCTCACACTGCTAAAATTAAATACATGACAACAAACGGAAGTTTAGAATGCCTCTTATAGTGCTAAAAACTGACTACAGAACTAACAGAAATGAATTAAAAAGTAAGAACCGAAATAAATGAAAATGAGGCGAAATAAACTTCACCAAAAAAAGAAAAAAAAAGGAATGAGGTAAAATCATTATGAAATATAAAGAAAATGTTCGGGAGATAGATAACCAGACAAACTGATAAATATATGACGAGTAGAAAAATTAAGTAAAGAATAAAGAAGACAGAAATCAATCAACAGCGCCGAAACAAGAATAAAGAAATCAACCAATCGACTGAAAACAATACCTTAGGCAGCGAAGAAGGGGGAAGATGGGTCAATAGGCGGATGAGGAGGAGGAGGTAAGGTGTTGAAAAGAAAGAAAAAACACATGAAAGAGGTTCTGTATGTTAAAGTAGGGAGAATTTCGTTGATAATACAAGGAACTTGGTGTTCCGATGGGAAATGCATGTATTGGTACTGTAGCGTGAATACACACTGTTACTGCAGGGGTGAATAGATACAGACTGTTACTGCAGGGGTGAATAGACACAGACTGTTACTGCAGGGGTGAACAGACACAGACTGTTACTGCAGGGGTGAACAGACACAACAGACTGTTACTGCAGGGGTGAACAGACACAACAGACTGTTACTGCAGGGGTGAACAGAAACAAACAGACTGTTACTGCAGGGGTGAACAGAAACAACAGACTGTTACTGCAGGGGTGAACAGACACAGACTGTTACTGCAGGTGTGAACAGACTGTTACTGCAGGGGTGAATAGACACAGACTGTTACTGCAGGGGTGAATAGACACAGACTGTTACTGCAGGGGGTGAATAGACACAGACTGTTACTGCAGGGGGGTAAATAGACACAGACTGTTACTGCAGGGGTGAACAGACACAGACTGTTACTGCAGGGGTGAACAGACACAGACTGTTACTGCAGGGGTGAATAGACACAGACTGTTACTGCAGGGGTGAATAGATACAGACTGTTACTGCAGGCGTGAATAGATACAGACTGTTACTGCAGGCGTGAATAGACACAGACTGTTACTGCAGGGGTGAATAGATACAGACTGTTAATCCAGGGTGAATAGATACAGGCTGTTGCTGAAGGGGTGAATAGACACAGACTGTTACTGAAGGGGTGAATAGACACAGACTGTTACTGCATCCCTGCAGACAGACTACCCCTGCAGAGGTGACTAGACACCCTGCAGGGGTGAATGGGCACAGACTTACTGTAGGGGTGAAAAGACACACAGACTCTCACTACAGGGGTGAATATACACAGACTGTTACTGCAGGGGTGAATAGACACAGACTGTTACTGCAGGGGTAAATCGACACAGACTGTTACTACAGGGGTAAATAGACACAGACCCGTGCCGCAGAGGTGAATAGACACAGACTGTTGCCGCAGGGGCAAAGAAACGCAGAATGGTACTGTAGGGGTGTATAGACACAGATTTTTACTGCAGGGATGAATAGACACAGTTATTGCAGGGGTGAACAGACACAAACTGTTACTGCAGGGTGAATGGGCACACAGATTGTTACTGCAGGAGTGAATGGCACAGTTACTGCAGAGGCGTATAGACACAGACGGGTACTGCAGGGGTGAATAGACACAGACAGTTATTGCAGGGATGAACAGACACAGGCTGTTACTGCAGAGGTGAACAGGCAGATGCTGTTACTGCAGGGGTGAATAGACACAGACTGTTACTGTAGGGGTGAATAGACACAGACTGTTACTGCAGGGGTGAAAAGACACAGACTGTTACTGCAGGATGTATAGACACAGACTGTTACTGCAGGGGTGAATAGACACGGACTGTAACTGCAGGGATGTATAGACACAGACTGTTACTGCAGGGGTGTATTGACACAGACTGTTACTGCAGGGGTGAACAGACACAGACTGTTACTGCAGGGGTGAATAGACACAGACTGTTACTGCAGGGGTGAATAGACACAGACTGTTACTGCAAGGGTGAACAGACACACACTGTCGCTGCAGGATTGAACAGACACAGACTGTTTCTACAGAGGTGAATAGACACAGACTGTCACGGCAGGCGTGAATAGACACAGGCTATTGATTCGGAACGAACAAAGGATCCCCGGTCTGGCCACGAGAGAGGATTCCTGTATGCTCCAGCAACGGCAAGAGGCAAGAGGGCCATGATTTGGCAAGATTTATGTAGGATGATGGACACGCAGTGATTGGTTTGCATCTGTAGTGGTGGTGGACCTCAGCAAGCTGTTCAGAGCAATCAAGTGTGTGGTATGCATTATTGCCTGCAACAGACGGCTCAAGATATGTCGTTTCTCTGGCAGCAGATTGTGCGGCATTAAAAATGTTGAATGAGCACCTTTCAGACGTAGCTTCGCCCTAATGATTACACTGAGCAAGATGTATACGTTTATGAATGGCTTAGGCAGTGTCGTTTCATTTTGAAGGAGCGTTGTTCAGATGTAGCTTCATCATGATGACTATACCGAACGAGATACATCAGTTGTGAATGTTCTGATCGATGATCGATTGTTGTTGTTGTTGTTGTTGTTGTTGTTGTGTGTTTGCCTTAAGATGCGTTTAAAGTCTCTGTGTCGTTGAAATGCCCTACTTGTTTTGGGGATGCAGATTGACGTGGAGAGTCACGAGGGTCACGTGCTGGCCGGGCGGGACAGGCTGTTCCGGGAAGGGACATCCCCCTGGTCTGGCTGGAATGGGAACACGTCAAGGCCAAGGCGGAGTATGGCGGTGCCTACATCATCCAGTTCATGGAGCGACACAACATGACTCCTTACAACCTCATGACTGGCCAAAGGCTCTCCACCAGCAATTTCTTGAAGTGGCCTTTCACCGTCCTGTGGAGAAGAGAGAAGTGACAACCTGTGGATGAATCAGATGATCAGGGCTTCGTTCATGATTAAGTGAAGTCCACTGTTGTGAACAATCAACTATCAGTTTTCGCTTGTAAGGTACGTGCTCGTCATTCATAGTGTTTTATGATCTTAGTTTCGTCGACCACACAGAGTCTTTTTGCTCAGGACTGTCAAACTCATCCAGCAAAACAAAGGTAATACTTTGAACAGGGTCAGACCATGAAAGGGTATAGTCTGGGAAAAGAAATAAGGCCAGCACAAGGCAAGCCATGACATGACAGCAGAATTAGCCATTTTTGCATGTTATCTGATCTAGGGATGATCTACGGAGCAAACTAACTGCGCCGTTTTGACATGCTGACACGCTTATTAAAAAAAAATCAGTTTTGATTCGTGTTCTTCCAATACTACATTCAGTTCTCTCTGTAAAATCATGCATGAAAGTTAACTCCACCGCCAAGTGATCAAGGTTAAACCCGCCTTCATTCAGCTTGTTGATTCATTACATTGCCCTTAGGCAGAATTATGTACACGCTTCTGACCCGATTTTTGCCGTCACGCTTCGTCACAGGATGAAGTCTAGCACAGAGACGAATCTCTGGGCCTAGATAGACGAGGTTCGGAAATCTGCAAGGGAGGTGATCTGTGTTACAACTCGCATTCCCTGAGAGTGATCCCTCCGTTTTCATGGGACAGATCTCCATGGAAATAAATAAGCGGACAGACTGGCCAAGGAAGGTGGACAGCTTGGAACAACATGACACAGAGGTCTCCTACCCTGGGGAGAGGACTCTAATTAATTCAAATACTCTACAGCAGAAAAATGGGACACAACAACAACCAAATTCCAACCAGGCTGACTGCTACTACTACCACCTAAGCAGAGAAGATCAAGTGCTACTGTTCAAACTAAGGACTGGATCTAAAAGACTGAATGCCCACATATACAAAAAGTACAAGATTGGTGAGTCTGCGATGTGCTCATGCAGAGAGGCCGAAATGGGCATCGAGCACATACTACAGGATTGTCACCTCCATGCTACTGCCAGGCAGGACACAGGGCTGGAGCCAGTGGTTCTGAAGGCCAAGCTCTACGGGGGACCTGGCGGAACTTCGGAGGACAGCCAACTTCGTGCGGGCAACTGGCATTCACCACCTGAGTGTTCGAGAAGAAGAAGAAGAAGAAGATGGGGGACAGATGCCGCTGTTGGGCACGCCCAGGGCAACGTTGCCCCGTCAGTCAGCTGAACAGTTCAGTCAGATAGAGAAAAATGCCCCGACGTGGATGTGAAACAATGCGCCACAAGCACCTGCGATGCAGACAGTCGATGTTCTGACCGTTATTCCGGCGCGCGCTTCCAATCAGACATGTCCCTCTCTACATCTGTCCGCTTAACCCATAAACTGAGAAAAGATAATTCGATTTGCAATGGTCAGAAAGGCGTTATTTTCCCCTGGTTCTTTTCTTTTCTTTTCTTTTCTTTTCTTTTTTTTTTTTTTTTTTGCGGAACTAGGTCTGTTTAAACGAAAACAGGTAGGAAAAATGGAAACAGTCAAAGGATTAGCATGGTCTGTGTGTTCTTAAAACTGCTCAACTGACAGATGAGTTGAACATAGCTTCGAGCGTGCCCACTAGTGACATCTCTCTTGAAAAAGGTGGGGTCACTCTCAGTAAACATGAGCTGTAATACAGATTACGTCCCTTGCAGATTCCTGAACATCGTCTATTGTGAAATATATGGCTTCTTTGTTGTTGTTGTTGTTGTTGTTGTTGTTGCTTTTAGCGGGTCTCAACTGATCTGTAGGGATGGATATTTGTATTAAATTATTTGTCTTAATCTTGGCTGAGGTCGAAGCTCTCTCGCGTGTCCATGGTTTTATCCATTCCTGTAACCTAAACGCGAATAAACATGTGTCTAGTTTTGTCCCGGCACGCATTCGTGCCCACGCGCGTGTACACACACACACACACACACACACACACACACACACACACACACACACACACACACACACATATATATATATATATTATATATATATATGTATATATAATTTGAACAAAGTTTGCTCTTATGTCTTAGATTGAAGAAATAGGGGGAGATAAGCATTCATATCTGCAGTGGTAGATAATTCTGCCAAACTAATAGTATGTGCTTGAGTAGGTGAATGGGGAATAATAAATGCTTCTCAAAATGAGCCTTCAGCTAGCTTATAGTCTCCAAGGGGGAGACAGTCTCCAAAGGGGAGAAAACTCACTAACATATCATAACTCCTGATCAGAAACCGGTATCTCGAAACCTGATTGTTTTTCCTCAGTGACCGCGGAAAGTGGTAAACTTGACTCCTCTGCCTTTCCGGTTTTAAGAAGAATGCTATCCCAGAAGGCTGGTGTGCAAGACCGTAGTATGTTTGTTGAGTGTTCAAAAAAGCACCAAAGGTGCCACCTTAGAAGGAAAAGAAAATAATGAAACAAAAAAACAAGCTACATTTTTATACATATATATGCATACATACATACATACATACATGCATACATACATACATACATACATATATATATATATATATATATATATATATATATGTGTGTGTGTGTGTGTGTGTGTGTGTGTGTGTGTGTGTGTGTGTGTGTGCATGCGCGCGCGCACGTGCACGTGTGTGTGTGTGTGTGTGTGTGTGTGTGTGTGTGTGTGTGTGTGTGTGTGTGTGTGTGTGTGTGTGTGCGTGCTTGTCTGGTATGTGTATGTATGTATGTATGTATGTATGTATGTATGTATGTATGTGTATGAATGTAAGACACAGTGACCTTTTAAATATGTCTCTTTATATACTTGCCTTTATCTTTTGTTTTCTTTTTTTTTCTCTTCTTCTTTCCTTTTTTCTTGTTTGTCTCGTAGAGACATTTTGAAATATTGTATGCTATTTTCTTGTTGTTGAATGTTTTTGTTCTTGTTGTACTTAAATTGCTTTTTTGAGTTGTTTTAATTGTTTTGCTGTTAAACTTTAGATCGCTTTTTTATTTATTATTTTTTTATATATATATAGAATTTGCTTATTTCACTGATGTCGTCAGTACTTGCCTGTTGCTGGCGGTTGTTCTTGTTTGTTTGGCGTGATGTTATGTGTTTGTATAATCACGTTTTGATGCGTACGTTGTATTATTTAGTACTAGCTTCGTAGAATAGTTACGGCAAGAATGACAAATGGCTAACGAAGCCAATATTTTAACCGTTTTAAAGTAAAGAATCCTCGTCACTGTCATTGTCATTG
The DNA here is from genome assembly GCA_016801955.1 of Conus betulinus. NCBI lineage: Eukaryota > Metazoa > Mollusca > Gastropoda > Neogastropoda > Conidae > Conus > Conus betulinus. Next base: position 5,315 of record JADBJO010017383.1, on the reverse strand, counting down.
CCCTTCCAATTCGCGTTCTTCTTCGCTATGCAGTGATTAACGATCGTTTTCTGCTCATGTTTTTCAAGTTCTAAGCCGGCTTAATGAGCCGTTTGCTTTCACAGGCGAAATGGTTCCCACAGTGTGCCGAAGCGAAAAGTGAGGTGCCCAGGCAAAAAAAAAGTAGCCTGCTCTCTAGATATGCACAAAAAGTACCCACACGAAATGTCGCCCCATTTACTGGCACAGTGAGCTGCTTTTCAGATCTTCGGATGCTTGTATTTTTTTTTTTTTTTCATAATTAAACCGGCCAATAAAAATGTCAGAAAATACACTGGAATGCAATCAATTCTGGAGAGTTTGAAATAGTTCTGTTGTTGCTGTTCACTGATAATGTGATTCTAGTCCTTTAGCAGTGTGTAGGTTTACAGACTCAGTTCGATGTGTCGAAGAACTAAGCTAATAGATCGCTATAAACTGTGTAGATTTAGATGATACTTATCACATTGTTACAGATTTCGATCAGATGTATTCCCATTTGTGTGGACGGTCATTAATCTCAGCGGGGAGAGAATTTGTGTGTGGTAACACAGGAGGTAAAGGTAAATAATGCACACAACTATTGAGATCTGGCATTTACGCTACGAGAGTAAACTTAAATACCAAGTAGCCAGATATGTGTAGATAAGGGAAAAGGTGTCAGACATTTTGACACCCCCCACCCCCCCATCCCCCCAAAAAAAAAAAGAAAAAAAAGGAAAAAAAAAGTCAGCTGATTCATCCACATTATGGGACCTTATTGATAACCCAAATAGAAGCAATGCTAACGTATCTAGTTGAACTTGTGGGGTCTTGAAGGAAATCTTCAGATAACAAGTTTACACTTTGGCAATCATGCGACTTATGAATATGCCATATCACAATCATGAAAAAAAACAATAGCTATTAATGACTACAGAAGATATCTACTCCAGAGTCCAAACTGTAATGAATATATTAAGTATCAAGCTAATGAAAATTCACTCAGCTCTCTACCGACAGATTATGTGGAGCCACACTAAGACACACTATTCCAGCGACATAGTACTAGCTGGGCTGGTGATGCCAAATGAGTTCTTACAGTTTCACGAACTCGGCATCGCACCGCACGGCTATTGAGTTGATCACAGGACATTCCTTTCAGAATTGCAGGATGGGTCTCGTGTCCTGATGCAAACAACACTGGCATTCTGCAGGGGAAAAAATTGTGAAATATTGTTGATTTCATTCCTTTATTTATTTTTTTAATCTCTCCAGAAGTTAGAGAAATTCTTAATGACAAGTAACAATGTTAGATACTGTTAAAAAAAATCAATATTTTGTTTTCTATTGTCATTTAAATGAATGAATTAGATGGAATCACAACTGTTCGAAATTGTTGCTGTGCAAAGTTATGACTTGTATTGCCTGACTGTCCCTGCAAACGATGAAACTCATGTATGTTTGGTCGCCATGCACATGACTGAAGCTGTTTAATACCAGAAAAAAGATACGGTTTAACCGTGGTGGTTAATATCTATAAAATGTTACAACCTCTCTCTCTCTCTCTCTCTCTCTCTCTCTGTGTCTCTGTTGTCTGTTTGTCTGTCTCTCTGTCCGTCTGCCTCTCTCGTTCTCTCTCTCCTCTGTCTCTCTGTCTCTCTCTGTCTTTCTCTGTGTCTGCCTGTCTGTCTGTCTGTCTCTCTCTCTCTCTGTCCGTCTCCGTCTCTGTCTGTCTGTCTCTCTGTTGTCTGTCTGTCTCTTTGTCTCTTTGTCTGTCTGTCTGCCTGCCTGTCTGTCTGCCTGTCTGTTTCTCACTCTCTTTCTCTCTATGTCTCTGTCTCTATCTCTCTGTCTCTGCCTTTCTCTCTCTCTCTCTCTCTCTCTCTCTCTCTCTCTCTCTCTCTCTCTCTCTCTCTCTCTCTCTCTCTCTCTTTTCGGGCGAGCGCGCGGGCCCGTGTGTGTGTGTGTGTTGGTGTGTGTGTGTGTGTGTGTGTGTGTGTGTGTGTGTGTGTGTGTGTGTGTGTGTGTGTGTGTGAAGTCCCTTCAAAGCTGGAAAGTGAAACACTGGGAATTTCTACTGCATTAACCTTGAGCTTCATTCAAAGTCATGCTGTGATATTCACGTAAGGAAAAAAAATTACATCAAACGACACATGGAGAAATGCATACTCCCGGTCCAGGGGAGAAATGCAACAAGGAAGCCGAAACTGGAGAAGGCAGGAAGCTCAACCGGAAAGAAATGGCCCTTTGACCGGAACTGCATCATGAGTCCGTACAAAAATATTACAACTTCATCATTTGATCTTTTTCATTTTCATCAAGTTTTTTTTTTCCGAGCGATGTTTAGAGAGTATTTTTTCTTTCCTTTTTGTTGCGTAAACTTGCGAAACGGATCGTGGATCTGGTCTATTATCCGGATCCGCATGACGGATCCAGACCAAAATTTACTGAGTTCTTTTTTGAGCATCATTGCACCTCTCCACCAAATTTTGTTGAAATCGGTTCCGTAGTTCATGCGTGATCTTGCTGACAGACAACACAAACAAACGAACAGTCGGCTGAAGGCATAACCTGCTTAGGGAAGGCAACCAAAGTTCTGTGCCACTCCTGTGGCATTATCACTCTACGCTAATTATTCCGGCTGCATGTCCACAAAAGGGGCCGGAAATAGCTCAGCTGGTAGAGCGTCGGGCTCGTGATCTTGTAATTCTGGGTTTGCGTCTTCGAATCTCCGCCGGACTGTTTTGGGATTTTCCCCTCGGAGTTAACATTGGTCTTGACTCCATTTCTCAAACAGTTTTTCGAACGAGACTGTAAACCGAGGTTCAAAATGGTCCTTCGAATGAGACTGTAAACCGAGGTTCCATGTGTGAACGCACGCATAATATCTTGCACACACGTCAAATCCCAGCACCAACTTTCGGAAGAGAAGGCCAGTTTGGCCGTTGATATGGATGACACGTTACACATAGCATGCACCGTGCGTGGGTGCATGCGTGAGAAATGGAAAGAATGAAGGAAGTAAGGAAATTGAGTGAACGAACGACACTAACTGCAAGACACGGGAAACGACTGAATGAAGCACCGGCAGGCAGCTCTTCAGTCGGCACTACCCAGGTAGGCAGCCGTTTGTGTACACGAGAGGGTGTATTGTCAGCGCCTAGAACCTTTGACAAGGCGCTTTAAAAATGCTTTTTTTTATTGTATATTATTATTGCTATTACTATGCTATTACTATTATTATTGCTATTATCATTATTATTTTAATTACTATTATTGTTGTTGTTGTTATCATTATCATCATTACAATCACAGCCTGGGCGTGCCCAGCGGACGCCCCGGCACCGGGTAATACACAGGGAGATTCAATGTCAAGCCGTCAAAAGGGCCACCCACCGGAAGAGACCCTGCACCGTCACCTCGGTGATGTTCAGCGGGTGCCTGTCCTGATCCAACAAACGCTGGACACCGCCTACTTGGCTCCTACTATTGTCTGTTTAGTCGCGTGAGCGTGAGAAAAGCCAGTCGCCAGCGTGAGAAAACGTCATCACCCTTCGGAGGACACCACCACGTCCGCCCAGCAACAGTCCTCATGAACTTCCCGGTACCTCGACATGAACTCTAGGATATAGATGTGGTGAGGAAATCAAAACTGTGATCATGAGAACAAAACATGAATGGCCACAGAATCTGAGATTTTTTTCCATGCTGTTCAATAAGAGTAAGGCTGACAAAGATGATGCTGTAGACTTTCATTCTGGTCAGAAAACTACACGACAGGCCTGTACCGTACGCTTACTTTCCTACTATACTTTCGTGTCAACCAGGCCCGGGATGTAGGAACACCTGCAGTGTAGGTCAGGAAATTTGCGCAACACTCTCAGAGATACATCCCGTTCAGTAGATGAAACTCAAATATGGTTCTAGAGCCCGTAACAAACTCAACTCTGGGTAGGAGCCGGTCATGGGACAAAAAATCCCACACACCTCAATAACTGATGAGAATCGAACCCGCGACCTCCCAGCAGGAGATCCGCGACACTAACCACTGCGCCATGGCAGCTGGTTTTTGTACTCCCAGTTTTTATAGAACAGGGAGTACTTTAGAATGGAAACGAAGAAATGCTGTGTGTGTGTGTGGGTGTGTGTGTGTGTGTGTGTGTGTGTGTGTGTGTGTGTCTGTCTGTCGTCGGTCCGTCCGTGGTCAAAATGTGTTCTACTCGCTCCAGACAAACAACTGCTGGGCCGACCTTTCTGAAAAATTGTTGGTATGTTCATTATGGGTCACGAATGATGCTCGATGTTTTAGTTTACCGTTATATCCGATACTAACGGCTATAACGGCTCATAACGGTTTTTTCTTCTTTATGGAACATCTCAAAAAGTACTTGGACGATCTTTCTGAAAATTTGTAGGCATGTTCATTATGGGTCACGGATGATGCCCAATGTTTTGTTTTTACCGTTATGTCCGATACTAACGGCTATAAACGGCCCCTGACGGTTTTTCTTCTTTATGGAACATCTCAGAAAGTACTTGCCCGATCTTTCTGAAAATGTGTAGGAATGTTCATTAGGATGGCCGATGTTTACCAGAATAGCTGTACTAACGGCTCTAACGGCCTAAAACGGTATCTCTCCAGCCTAAAACGGTTTCCCCTCTTATGGAATATCTCGTGCGTATTCCAGATGAACTGGGAGCACTTTTATAAGCTTTGCTTCATGTATCACTATTGGGTGAAATCCAGCGGAATGACCGGCGCGCTCAGTACGGCTGGCCTGTCCCCCCCCCCCCCCCCCCCCCGTTAGGACGTCAACGTTCAGCTGCCAGATCATGAGGTGGCTTTGTGGTCACACACCACAAATGGGAAATGTGCAGCAAAACACTTTATCATCACGAACAACACGTCCACGTATGAGTTTTGAAACACAGACCCAGTCTTTGAGGGCCGTGTAACAGCCCATTCTTACCCCCTCCCCCTAGAACTTACCCCGGGGTCAGTCTGGCTAGCCTGCTTTTTACCCCCGGGGTTATTCCAGGACTAGCTAACTGGAAACTTACCCCCCCCCCCCCCCCCAGTTGGAACTGGCCCCCCCCCCCCCCCCCCCCAGTCATCTACATTGTACAAGGTACACAGGCACTCAGAAGACACTGATTAGCTGTAAAAAAAATAGTTAAAATCTCTGTTATACATTAAAGTGACCAATGGTCAGTGACACTGACCACTGGTGTCTGCTTTGCACAAGGTATACAAACACTCATGACACACTGATTAACTATAATATAGTCGAAAGATCGGATTTACGTCATAGTGA
>JADBJO010017382.1:0-37846 GCA_016801955.1 Conus betulinus | reverse complement strand
AAAAAAAAAAGCGAGAGCAAAATGCAAAAGCTAAAAACACAAGCAAAAAGAATGAAAAAAAAGGGACAGAACTCACTCAGCCCGTTTGGCAGCAATGCGATTGTCCGGCGTATGGATGCGGAACTGTACTGGTTCTGATGTGGCACCTGAAGGCCTCCCTTTGAGGCCAAATGACATTACCTGGAACAGGTAAATTACATGCATAAACTATATGTGAACATGGAGAGTGAAAGGTAGGTGTGTGTGTGTGTGTGTGTGTGTGTGTGTGTGTGTGTGTGTGTGTGTGTGTTTGCATTTGTCAGTGTGCCCAGTGTAGTCCCAGAAACTGCTTTCCACAAAACGAATATGAGGACACAGGAGACTCAAGCTCTCTCCACTTGTGCAGACTGGTGTACTGTTGCAGCCCTCAACATCAAACTCAAGCGGGCCAAAGTCCCATATCACTTTTGAAAGATTTCACTTCAAAGACATGGCAGAAGACCTGATACCCCTGGATTGTATTGGGGGGATTGTAGATGCTCAGTCAACAATACAACCTCACTGAGTAATTTTACCTGGAAGTCTCCTTCCTTTCCTGATTTTGATTTGTATATTTATTTTGTTATCTGTTGGTATTTCTGATTATATTGACTGGCTTACGCTTCAGTCTTGCTCTGTTTGCTCCAGTCTTGCTCTGTTTTTTTGCCTCATTCACTTTGAGAGAAAGCGGGGACTAATCCATTCTCTTCCAGGTTTGACCCATGAGACATATTATCTCAATTGAGAAATTAATTTGTGGTCACACACATTCACAGCAAATAAACAATAATTTAGCCACATTACCCATTTTCTCACATATGACATACATTCATATAGAGGAATTTGGATTTCAATTAAACATCTTCTCGGTTCATGAAATCAATGGACAGGGGAATAAAACTTTGTTTAAAATCTTACACTTCTGCATTTAACCGATCGATATCTTTGTCCTGACTGAAGAAGGTCATACTGATTTGCAAGAACGTGGGTCTGGTCACACGTAATCTTCTTCGCTTTACAAACAACACGGCACCTGGCATAGCTCACTCAGACTTTTTTGTCTCTCACCAACGATTTTTCCTCCCACATTCACCACTTTCTCAAGCACATTTCTGCTCTTCACAGTCAACCCACCATACCAACACATAAATGAGAAAGTTAGAACAGATTCCAAGAAGCATGAATAAAATGTCCGAAGAATGTCAGTATTCACATGAAATGATCGCAGCTTGCGAAGACAATATAATCTGGTTTGACATTTTTTGTGGACATACTCAACATGGGATTTAAAATTCAGCTTATTATCTATAAAAGTTCCTAAATATTTGTATGATTCAACACGTTCTACTTCAGCACCTTTGATAAAAAAGTGGTGGTACAGCTTTTGGATTCTTTCTAAAATCAATCAACATTTCTTTCGTTTTTGTTACATTCAGATCAAGATAGTTATGATCGCACCAGTCAACAAATCTTTGAACCTCCTTGAAGTAAACAGAATCAGAGTTGGAAAGATCCACAAGTGCTGAGTCATCTGAATATTTAATGTACAAAGTTCAATCACTTCCTAAACAATCATTTGTGTACAGAGTAAAAAGCACTGGTGATAAAACTGTACCCTGGGGTGCGCCAGTTGAAATGACTCTGGAAGACGAAACAACACTTTGATATCGAACATTGATTTACTCACACCACTGCCTCTCGGGCTTTGGTATTTGTCTGTATTAAGTTGTGTTCTCCCTTCTGAGGTAAACATGTTCATCCCACCTTCTCATTAATCTGGCATTTGATTGGACAGGTAAGTATTTCTACAAAAAAATCTACCTGTTGAAACACTGAACCTTCCTACCTCCTTGCTTACTGCTGGGAAAGATGCAGAAACTGATTTGTCACCTTATAAAAGACAGTGATAATGTACCAAGGGACTGGAGACATGGCTGGTTCTAATGGTCTCTTCACTGCTTTTGATTTCAGGGCTCTTGATATTAGGGCGCTAATTCATACCAAGAAGGAATCAAGGATTGTTAGGACAGGTAAGTAGTTTGTAAAACTACTTTCAGTATGAAAATTTCCATACAGATGGAAACCTATAACAGAACAAATCTTCAACTGTTGAGGGGACTGGCCCACTGTTTTGAATAAAAAAAAATCAGTTTGTTATGTGCATCCATTGTCTAAATGGCTTTCAAGTGTGTGTGTGTGCATGTGTGAGTGTGTGTGTGTGTGTGTGTATGTGTATGTGTGTGCATACATGCACATATGCTCATGCGATAATGCTAATTCTGACCGCTTTACACTGAACATCATAAAAATAACAATGCCACTCTATCAGAATGTCTGTTAATCTGTGGACATGAACCACCACTGCCAACGTTTCTCTCTCTTTGAAAATTTGCGTTGTCAGATTTCCCTGCGCACAGCAGGTGAAGCTCTACTCTGAAGGGAATTTGGCAGCAGTAGGGAACCTGCAGGAAACTGTGTGCGGGTAACTGTGCAGAGGAAATAGCATGCTGGAAACTGAAGGCACACCACGCAATCCGGTCAGCCCCAGTGTAGTCCCAGTCCCACAATGTGCAGTCCAGTCTTATCCCAATGCAGTGGCAGTCCCTCCATGTGTATTTCACGTCTTCCCATATGATTTGGCAGCACAAGGAATTGCGGGTAGAGGTAGGTGGAGCACCAGCTGGCATGGTGCCACTGACCGGCATCAGGCCCATGTGTGTCAGCCCACACAGACGATCAGGACACCGTGCAGACTCAAGGCCACTTCTTACCAGGTCAAAACCAGATCAGATCACTCTCCACAACTTATGAAACATCTTTGTGAATGACTAATTCAGAAAATATTATGATTATCAGAAAATGAGTAAGACTTCTGCTCTCAGGGTCATCCAGAAAGACAGAAGAAAAAAGGAACGTGTATTCAGGCAGATTCAAATTCATGGGCATGCTCACACTTACATAAGAACACACAAGAGACACAGACACACACACATCCATATATACATCACCACTTCATTCTGTTTGCTCACCCTGCTGTTCAACAGCTCCTCTTTGTTCTCTGTGGGGAACCACTGCCGACTGCTGTACTCAATGATATGGAAGTCTACACACTGCAACAAGTCAAGGCTGTACTCAATGATGTGGAAGTTTACACACTGCAACAAGTCAAGGCTGTACTCAATGATGTGGAAGTTTACACACTGCAACAAGTCAAGGCTGTACTCAATGATGTGGAAGTTCACACACTGCAACAAGTCAAGGCTGTACTCAATGATGTGGAAGTTCACACACTGCAACAAGTCAAGGCTGTACTCAATGATGTGGAAGTTCACACACTGCAACAAGTCAAGGCTGTACTCAATGATGTGGAAGTTCACACACTGCAACAAGTCAAGGCTGTACTCAATGATGTGGAAGTTCACACACACTGCAACAAGTCAAGGCTGTACTCAATGATATGGAAATCCACACACTGCAACAAGTCAAGGCTGTACTCAATGATGTGGAAGTCTACACACTGCAACAAGTCAAGGCTGTACTCAATGATATGGAAGTTCACACACTGCAACAAGTCAAGGCTGTACTCAATGATATGGAAGTCCACACACTGCAACAAGTCAAGGCTGTACTCAATGATGTGGAAGTCTACACACTGCAACAAGTCAAGGCTGTACTCAATGATATGGAAGTCCTCACACTGGACAAGTGAAGGCTATGGTCATTCAAACCTGTCTGGTACAACAGTGCAGTGCCACAACTATTCTGCCTGAGCCCTGACACACATCTGGGACACCAGGGTAAATAGTATCACAGCCCAGCGGTTCACATAAGGCTGTTCAAGGCCCTGATCTCAAGAGGAAACAAATGCCAACCTTATAGAAAATCAACTAGCACAACAAAGCCATCTGCAAAATACTGACATTGATTTTGTAGCAGAGATTTGTAGCTGCTGCACTGCTGACATAATTTAGGAGGTTAACACTAAGCCATGAGCCATTTTATTCCTTGCAGATTCTTTGTGCTGTGGCTTACTGTTTCTGGAGAAATGAACTACAAAAAAATCAAGATTGTTAATATCAAATGAGTGTGAGTGTGTGTGTGTGTGTGTGTGTGTGTGTGTGTGTGTGTGTGTGTGTGTGTGTCTGTGTGTGCGCGCACTCTCGTGCATGTGTGCATGCGCACTCGTGCATGTGTGCATATATGCAGTTACTGTTATTGCATTTCAATACAAAATATCAATGATAGCTATTATACTGGGGGCTCTTTTGGCTTTCTTCTCATTCTTGCCCTTTCTAAGGCCGGCCACTGATATGCAGAACAGTCTAGTCTAAAGAGCAAGAACCAGTGATCTTATCAAGAATTCACGTACCTTGTCATTGGAACCATCAGTTATTGTTGAAAGAGTCAGTCTAGTGGGCACTCTAAATGTATCTTTATGCCTGAAACACACACACAAACACAAACATACATGATTTAAAAAATTCAATTAAAAAAAAAAAGGATCAATCAAGATCCAGTGCACATTAATCAATGATCTAAAGAAACCTAGTTCCCTCCTCCCTCGTCCCCTTGAAGCACAACCCAAACAAATCATACCAACGGTTGACTGTTCCTGGAAATGCACGGTGGCATTGCTTGTCAGGAAAGTTCATTTGTGCCAGCTTGATGATTAAACTTCTTCTTCTTCTTCTGTGTATGCAGGTTGATACTCCCTATATGGACCGTTTTTTTATCCCACCATTAAGGCAGCCATACTCCATCTTCAGGGAAGATGATTAAACAGTTACTGTTGTCAGTGGTGCACTGGGTAGGCTGTCTCGCTGACTGCTGCGCTGAATCATAACACGCATAGTAAAGATCACTACTCACACAGCACCAACGCTGTGTCTCCTCTGGAAGGCTGCTTCATGTGATACCAGGAGTGTAACAGGACAAGTGTGTGGTGCTGTGCATGAGCAAGCCACAATGAGAGGCAGAGACGTCATGCCCCAGGACTGGGCCAATGAATGTATGATGCGTAGCACAAGTAACGCTACATCGTCACAAATTTCTGATCGTTGAGCGAGTTGATGAAAAAAAAAAAAAAAAAAAGCAATTACCATCTGAAAAGAGTGATCCACTAAACTTTGGAATTGTATGGGAAATTCTTGAGCCATTTGCATCTTAAAAAAAAAAAAAAAAAAAATTTTGTCACTTGACAAAACCTCTGCACTGAATCCAACAAAGTTTTCGAAATGCAGTGTTTGACAGTTCTGATATTCTCACGCAAACTTTGAAATGTTATATGTCACAATCAATGTTTGACAATTCTGATATTCTCATGCAAACTTTGAAGTGTTATATGTCACAATCAATGTTTGAAACACTACTTTTCTCCAGCAACATCTGGAAGTGTTTGCTTTTCCCAGCAATTTTTGAAAATGTTACACTTTTCCTGTAATGTGTGGAGATGTTACCTTTCTTCGGCAGTGTTACAATACTCCAGCAATGTTTGGCAGTGTTACATTTCTTCAGCAATGTTTGGCAGTGTTACATTTTTCCAGCAATGTTTCTCAGCATTACATTTCTTTGGCAATGTTTGGCAGGGTCACATTTTCCCAGCAATGTTTGGCAGTGTTACATTTCTTCAGCAATGTTTGGCAGTGCTACATTTCTCCAGCAATGTTGGCAGTGTTACATTTCTTCAGCAATGTTTGGCAGTGTTACATTTCTTCAGCAATGTTTGGCAGTGTTACATCTCTCCAGCAATGTTTGGCAGTGTTACATCTCTCCAGCAATGTTTGGCAGTGTTACATCTCTCCAGCAATGTTTGGCAGTGTTACATCTCTCCAGCAATGTTTGGCAGTGTTACATTTCTCCAACAATGTTTGGAGGTGTTACATTTCTCCAGCAATGTTTGGAGGTGTTACATCTCTCCAGCAATGTTTGGCAGTGTTACATTTCTTCAGCAATGTTTGGCAGTGTTTCATTTGTTCAGCAATGTTTGGCAGTGTTACATTTCTTCAGCAATGTTTGGCAGTGTTACATTTCTCCAGCAATGTTTGGTAGTGTTACATTTCTCCAACAATGTTTGGAGGTGTTACATTTCTCCAGCAATGTTCAGTAGTGTTACATTTCTCCAGCAATGCTTGGCAGTGTTACATTTCTCAAGTGATGTCTGGCAGTGTTATACTTCTTCAAGTGATGTTTGGTAGTGTTACTCTTTCTCCGGCAATGTATGGTAGTGTAACATTTCTCCAGCAATGTTTGGAGGTGTTATATTTCTCCAGCAATGTTCCATAGTGTTACATTTCTCCCAGTAATGTTTGGCAGTGTTATATTTCTCCAGCAATGTTTGGCAGTGTTACATCTCTCCAGCAATGTTTGGCAGTGTTACATATCTCCAGCAATGTTTGGCAGTGTTACATCTCTCCAGCAATGTTTGGCAGTGTTACATTTCTCCAGCAATATTTGGCAGTGTTACATTTCTCCAGCAATGTTTGGCAGTGTTACATTTCTCAGCCAACACTGAGGCTTCACAGTGGACAGGCAATGTGATAGTGATACCAACAGACAGACAGACAACCCCAGAGATGCAGTTAGACAGACAGACAGAGAGAGAGACAGATACAGCCACCCTCCACATGCTGTTTCCGTCAATGACGGACATTATGGAGAAAGAGCAAGCTGAGCTGACTCACAGGGCCTTGTAGTCGTAGCCTTGTAGTTGGACTGGGTGCCACCTCCCCGCTGATATTTTCACATGGGCACACGTTTTTGTTATTCTGCACACGAAACCTGAACAATTAACATGTACACACACACACACACACACACACACACACAAACACGCACGCACAACAATTTTTGAAGATCAGTCTCTACAGAAAATGTGTATGCATGCTCAGGCACATCACACACACACACACACACACACATACATACACACAAAGCATGCACGCACAAATGCATGCGCAAATGCACCTACGCACGCATGCACACACACACACACACACACACACACAAACACGCATGCATGCACAATTTTTGAAGATCAGTCTCTACAGAAAATGTGTATGCATGTTCAGGCACATCACAAACACACACACACACACACACACACACACACACACACACACACACACATGGGAGTAACGTACACCAACTGAAACAACAGAAATGTATGGCAGCAGTAGCAAAGCTATGCATTCCTGAAGACTGATAATAGCCAGACTTACAATTCCTTTTCAATAGGAGGCGTTGCAGGACAGCTCTGGCCCACCAGAAGATTGTATGCAAAGTCCTCCACCCTTTCAGCCAGAGAGTAGTGTCCCCTGGTTCCATCAGCTTTACTTGGGTCGAGCATCTTGCACAACAGATCTCTCGTAGCGTCTACCACTTCAGCTGGCAATCTGTTCACAGTTCAGATTTTGTCTTCAATCTGTTCATCCTAAATAATACAAGTCAGTTCCCACAAACCAAATCGCTGCCAGATTATAAAGGTAAATATTTACTATTAAAGATTATCATTAAGTTTTACTTCTTGAGCAGATAGTTGTAAAATATAAGAAGATAACAAGTACACAAAGACATATCCCTAAACAAAAGGACAGTTCTCCCATTGTTAATGAAATATTAAAGATTATCATTAAGTTTTACTTCTTGAGCAGATAGTTGTAAAATATAAGAAGATAACAAGTACACAAAGACATATCCCTAAACAAAGGGACAGTTCTCCCACTGTTAATGAAATGTTAAGAGGGAAAACTCAAAACCAAAACATTGGGTGATGAGCTCTCAGACAGTAGTAATACATTCTTAACTGTACATTTGAGGCAGCAACCCCGGTATCTGTTGTACTAGCAGAACAGGAAGACATACATGTATTACACTTACTCTCTTTTGTTTCCCTCCTTATTGATGACATTGACCATGTCTTCAATCAGGTTCACTTCATTCTTGGTCAGAGGCTCCTGTGCCCGGACATCAAGATCTTGCAGTGTCCTGCCGGATCATTACAGCTTTATGTTATCACTTCATCAGTCTGCATTTTTCCTGTCTTTCTTTCCCTTCGTATCTCTTGCTCCACCGCCCACTTCTCCTTCAACTCCCTTCCTCCCATACACTTCTGTGCCGGAATTAGCTCCCCCTTCTCCCATTTCCCTCATCTGCCACACAGTGTGAAAGCGTCCATCTTCCCATCAGTGAAACCCAACAAGAGTCCTGCTACATCGTGGGGTGTTCCTCCTCTGCTGAGAAGACTCCCAAACTTTCTGGAATTGGCAGACATCATCAATGTAGAAACAGTCCTGACTTAATGTCATGACATACTGAACAAGACAGCGAAGCAGTCATGACACACTGAACATAACAGCAAAGAATAACTAAAGACAGACAAACAAAATTTACCCTATAGAAATACCAAGCACACAAGCTGACAAACAAAACAGTTTGCCAATGAAACAATGAACATTTCCAGAAAACAGCCACAACATTATGTAATGAAACTGCAGGAAGACAACATTAAGACGGAGAACAAGAAGAGAGTGTAGATGTATGAGGTTAATCATTTGTTTCGGTGCTGTCACAGTAACAGACTGACAAGGAAACCTACTGGAGGAGGTTCTCATTGGTGATTGGTCGAAGTCGTTGCCTGGTGATTATTCTGAAGACTTCAACTTCACTGTCCTTGACAATACGTACTGTGGATTTGTTGTAGACTTCACTCACTCTGCAAAACAAACGACAAGTAATTTCAGCTGTACTTAAATCATTCAGGATGAAAACAATGGGTAAAATCAGAAAATTACATTTTCAACAATCTGCAGTTGATTGTAACTTATTACACATTCTATCTTGCTTGCTTCGTGCAATGAAAGATTGTTTATCGTTTTAGTACTGATGTGCCAGTTTCTGTCAGTTATTGGTACACACATGTACTACAAGAACAACAATGACAACAAAAACATGGGAAAAAATGCTGAAATTCTGTGTTTATTTAAATAGGAATTTTATGACTGAAAGTAGTTTTACAGTTGTTAAATGCAAGGTTAATAATACAGTGGCTATTGCTTGAGGGTAACCTCCTCTGAATAATGAGAATTAGAGATAGTATTCAACCCAGGAACAGAATTTGCACTGTGTTCATGATGTGTGGGAGTTCATTAGTCAAACATGTTTGGTGATGAGGATAAAAGAAAAACACAGACGGGCTGGTTAATTGTTTTTGTGAATCAAACCATAAATAATTCTGAATGAAACCTTTGTGCATATTTACTCTGATTGTGTTGGCTTAGGGCTGGGGAATACATCATTTGTATGATTAGCTACAGAAAAATCATTTGTATGATTACTAGGTCTAGATTAGTGACAGCGATCAGTTCAATCCTGTGACTGTTTTTAGTTTTGTGTCCTGTGTTAAACGTATCATTGACAGTTCGAATAATTGAAACAGAAGCTTAACATGTACATGGTTGATAAAACACACACACACACAAAAAAAATGTGTAGAAGTATGGAGTCAATTCTGTTTTCAAAGTCATAACTTGTGTCAAAAAGCATATTTCGAATGTAGAAAGAAGTGGCACTGTCTCACAAAGTTACTATTATGACGAGTTTTTTATGGTCATCTTGAGCCATTAGAATACTGGAACAATTGGCATGAATATGTTGCAATCTAGGTGCCTGTGTAAGACAATGGCACAAATTTTTCACATCAAATGAGTGTGAGAAGTCTCTGAAGGCAAATGGCATTGTGCATATCAAGACAGCACCTTACCATCCTGCTGGCTATGAACTAGCAGAAAGAGCTGTCCCATCTGTCAACAAGTTATTTTGAAAGCTTTACGCTTTAAGATGTGATATTCAAGAATAATGGATATTGCAGCAGTGGCCACCACTTTAAAAGTAGTTTGAATCAACTTTAATACCTTGAAAAGTGCTATTGCTGTCGCTTCTGTGACTGTAAGACTGACAGACAGTGGTAGGAGACTGATCAGCCTGACTGTGAACAATTAAACATCAGCCCAACTGCTGAGTTCATAATGATAGTGTAAACTGTGCAGGTGCATCTTCATTTGCTGGAAATTTCAATGGCAGTATATGAGACAACCAAAACACAGAGAGTCGGAATCTATATTACATTAACCATCAACAACACATAAAACAGACACACCAAAAGCAAACAACAGCGACAGCTAAAAGTTTATTCAAAATTTGGTGTGATCTAGTGATTTAAACAATCAGAAGCAAAACAACAAAAAACTGTGGTTCAAAAGTTCAAGTTCATGTCATGTTCTAAACATTAGTATTACAAGAACATTTTGTTTAAAAAAAAACACGTGATAGTTTGAGTTGTTCACTATGGCAAAAGAGCCCATCCACAACTATTCAGTTTCAGATAATGTGAAAGAAACATCCCAAATGCAAATATTGTCTTTATTTAGAGAAGTAACTACACTTGTCAGACCACTTACTTCGCACCATTGGTAGGATCATGGATGTCCACATAGAACTGTTTGGGGTACAGGGTACTGGCTGATCCTGTTGCTGACATTAACGTCACAGTAATGTACTGGGATAACCTGAAAAAGTCATCATTCACAGCATGCACAGGGAGCGACAACTGTGACTGACCATAGCATCCATCACCTGAATCGGTAAGAAAGCACAAGTTAGAACAGATGAGTACTACAACTTACTGGAGAGAAATCTGATAGTCATGTCCTTTCCTGTCCCTGAGTGTCTGTTTGGGTTCTTTTTTTCCTTGTTTCTGTCAACAGTCGGAGGATCTATTACTTTATTCCATTTGTTGTTTTCTTTTAGTAGGTTTTTTTTTTTTTTAGTTTTTGAGATCAATCTCCTTGGAGAACATTTCTTTTAAAAATTAATGAGTACTGCAAGAAACAAGACACAGCACTAGGCAGGAAGTCATGTCAAAAGGACAAGTACTGCAATACAGAGAGAGAGAGAGAGAGAGAGAGAGAGAGAGAGAGAGAGAGAGAGAGAGTGAAGGAAAGTGATAATTACATTTGGCAAGTATTAAAATAACAAAAGAAAAAAGTAAGTGAATGCAAGTCAGAAAATGAAAGAGAACGCATCATAAATACTGAATGAACAAATAAAAGAACCAAAGGAGGAAGCCGTAAGAGTAAGAAAATTGGTGTGCAAAGAAAATAACATAGAGAACACAAAAAAAGAAGGAACAAACAGAAAAAGAAAAGAATGAAGTAAAAACAGGGGAAAGAAAAACAACCAGAACAAGGAACACTCACACACACATACACATATACACACACACTTACACATATACATGAACGCACACATGCACACACACTTACACATACACATGTATGCACATGCACAAACACACACACAAACACACACACACACACACACACACACACACACACACACACACACACACCCTCACACACACAAACGCCTTACTACCCATCCTCATTCCTCTCAACCATATCCACACTTCAAACCACACAGGGGAAAAGAAGGCACTGACGTCAGAGCGCTGTGGAAACACCAGGACCCCCTCCTGTCCCTCATAATGGTCCTCCTCCAGGGCCAGGAAAACGGTGATGCCGGTGTCCACAACTGGCTTCACCATCATCCGGGTTCTGTAGCCCACAGCAACGTCGTAGTTGTTCCCTTGCACCCTCTGCACGCCGATCCTGATAGTCTTGTCGCTCTCCCCGACGATCACCATGCTGAAAGAGACAGCACATGTGTTCAGAATATGATGTGGTTTTGAATGTACGTGGTGGAACCCTTCAATGATTACTCTGGGGTGTTGTGGCAGAATCACAAACCCGCTTTAAGAGTTGCTCTCTCTCTCTCTCTCTCTCTCTCTCACACACACACACACACACACACACACACACATGCACATGATAATAGTGTTCACACATTACCCTAAAAGACAGAAAGTAAATATTTCAATGGTGGTATTGAACACAGCTTTGTACACACAAATCTCGCTAAAAGTAAACCACCTAGATCCGACTGAATGCAAAGAAAGAGGCTGTACAAAAACCTCTCAAATTCTTACTTAAAGAAAACCACCTTGTTCTAGCTGAATGCAAAGAAAGAGGCCCTACCAACAACCCTGTAAAATTCACAGAAAGTGCACACAGCAGTTTGCAAATTGTTGTGCCAACTGACAGAGAAAGAAACCAACAGAATGGAAATCTAATTGGAGGGGCTGAAATGACCATGCAAATGAAAGCCACTTTGAGTGAAGAACTGCATGAAATACCAGAATTGTAGCAAAAAAAAATGACCGGACCATTTCAATTACAAGTCATCTAATATCTACACACATCCAAAATATTCATTATATGCAAACGGGCCTTGGGATCAGACTTGCACTACTCAAGTTGTATTGTGTCATGTTCTTTTCATATCAAATTTCCTGATCTGTAATTCTCACAGCTTTCACTGGTGAAGGAGAGTCGGCATGGTATAGTACCATCCACTTTTCCACTTATTTTGTCTGTTTCTCTTTTTTTGTCCCCATACTCTGCACCACTTTAACAGCACTGCACACACTCTCCTCATTCCACTCCCCCATCCACAGACACAGCCTGGCTTGGTCCTCTATGACCCCGGTACCAACAATCAGTGTCAAGTCGTCAAGAGGCAGCCCACCAGAGGAGACACTGCACTGCTGCTGAGTCACTTTGATGATGTTCAGCAGTGCCTGTTCTGATCAAACACACACTTGAAACCACCTACTATGCCCCCTACAGATGCCAATATTTGTTTAGTCAAAGAGCCATCATGACTCGTTCTACCTCTGGGGAGCACTAACAGTCCAACAACAGTCTCCATGATTTTGCTGATGCCAATGACCCCAGTAGAACCAAACTGTGGGCATATATATGGGGAGGTAATCGAGAACTGAGGTCATCATGACAGCAGGGCATGAAGGGCCACAGACTTTGAGGCTTTCTTTCTTATGCTAAGCGATGAGGATAAGGATAATGAAGATGATGCTGCACACGTCTAAGACTGCTTGAAAGAACTGCACTTTAAGCTTACTTCAATAATATATCCCACCGTTAACCCAGACCCCAGAGATACAGATACCTGCAGTGCTAGTCAGAAAATTTGAGCCACTCTCTCTGAGACACATCCACTGACAGGTTGAAACTTACAGTGTGGTCCCAGTCTTCCCAGCTAAGCCCCACAGCAAAGCTTAGTTCTTAGTACAAGCTAGGTGGGGCAGAAAAATCCTACAAATGGCTCTGATGGGAATTGAACCTGTGATCTTCCAGCCAGGAGTCTGCGACACTAACCACTTACCACAGCAGCTGTTTTCGTGTGTATGTGTGTGTGCGTGTGTGTGTGTGTGTGTGTGTGTGTGTGTGTGTGTGTGTGTGTGTGCATGCACAGATGCAACTGCTCAAGAACCAAGTAAAGGTAAATAAAAACACAGACAAACCAGCTGCTGTGGTAAACACATGCACGCACGCTTTCTCTCTCTCTTTCTCTCTCTCTCTCACACACACACACACACACACACACACACACACACACACACACACACACCTGTCGGAGGGCACAATCTGCACTAAGCCACGGACGTTGTCACTGGGCAGGACGGTGATGGTGGCAAACAGACTGGGCGGTGTTCAACACAGCGTCGTCCCCCACCCTCACCAGCTTCACTACAAAGGTGAAACTCTCCTCTGGAATCTGAAAGAAGCAATTGATGGACCCAGTCCAATCAAATTATCAGTCCATGTGGAAAAGTCTTGGAAAAGCATTACATTAGCAGAACATCAAACGTAAACTTGAACAAGACTGCAGACATAGTGTACTTGATTTGACCTAACTGAATTTAGGATAATATGTATTCACTCAAAAACTGATCAAAACCAAATTGTTATTCCGACTAACCCCCCCCCCCCCCCCCCCCCCCCCCCCCCCCCCCCCAGCACTCTCCTCCCTTTTCCCACTCCACTCGCATATATGGTTCTTTTCGATGTTTACTTCAGCACCTACAAGTGATTTCTTCCTGTGTCCACATCTTCCCTATCCCACTCTCTCCTGTTTCTGTATCCATAGCCACAGTCAGGTTCATCACCTCACATCTCATCACTGTAGGTTCATTATGTCACAGCTCATCACTGTAGGTTCATCAAGTCACATGTCTACTCTGACAGATTCATCATGTCACATCTCATCACTGTAGGTTCATCAAGTCACATGTCTACTCTGACAGATTCATCATGTCATATCTTGTCACTGTAGGTTCATTATGTCACAGCTCATCACTGTAAGTTCATCAAGTCACATGTCTACTCTGACAGATTCATCATGTCACATCTTATCACTGTAGGTTCAACATGTCACATCTCATAACTGTAGGTTCATCACGTCACATCTCGACACTGTAGGTTCATCACATCATCACATCTCATCACTGTAGGTTCATCATGTCACATCTCATCACTGCAGGTTCATCACGTCATCACATCTCATCACTGTAGGTTCATCACATCATCACATCTCATCACTGTAGGTTCATCACATCATCACATCTCATCACTGTAGGTTCATCACATCATCACATTTCATCACTGTAGGTTCATCATGTCACATCTCATCACTGTAGGTTCATCACGTCATCACATCTCATCACTGTAGGTTCATCACATCATCACATCTCATCACTGTAGGTTCATCATGTCACATCTCATCACTGCAGGTTCATCACGTCATCACATCTCATCACTGTAGGTTCATCACATCATCACATCTCATCACTGTAGGTTCATCACATCATCACATCTCATCAC
This sequence comes from Conus betulinus, assembly GCA_016801955.1. Taxonomy (NCBI): domain Eukaryota; kingdom Metazoa; phylum Mollusca; class Gastropoda; order Neogastropoda; family Conidae; genus Conus; species Conus betulinus. Next base: position 23,033 of record JADBJO010017382.1, on the reverse strand, counting down.
TGTAGGTTCATCACATCATCACATCTCATCACTGTAGGTTCATCATGTCACATCTCATCACTGTAGGTTCATCACGTCATCACATCTCATCACTGTAGGTTCATCACATCATCACATCTCATCACTGTAGGTTCATCACATCATCACATCTCATCACTGTAGGTTCATCATGCCACATCTCATCACTGTAGGTTCATCACGTCATCACATCTCATCACTGTAGGTTCATCACATCATCACATCTCATCACTGTAGGTTCATCATGTCACATCTCATCACTGCAGGTTCATCATGTCATCACATCTCATCACTGTAGGTTCATCACGTCATCACATCTCATCACTGTAGGTTCATCACATCATCACATCTCATCACTGTAGGTTCATCACGTCATCACATCTCATCACTGTAGGTTCATCATGTCACATCTCATCACTGTAGGTTCATCATGTCACATCATGTTCAGTAATGCCTTTCAGGATCTGACATTTGTAGAACACCACTTTTCCTCTGCTGACAACACACTCACTTTGCTGAAGAGCCAGTCTGAGTGACCAACCCTCTGCGGAGAAAGCCACTATGTCTGTGCAACAACAGGCAGGACCCAGGAACTCGCTGACACTGACCGGTTGGACACAGAGTCACTAGGGGGCAGGGACATGGTGAGGAATTAAAATGCCAGGCCACCATCAAAGCAGGACATGAGGGTCAAAGAGTTTCAGGCTGTCTTTCTAATGATGATAAAAAAAGAGAATGGGGGTGATGAATAGAGAGTCTTTGGTCTGAAACTATCTAACAGGGCTGTACTCTTCGCTAACATCTGCAATATATCTTGGCACGACACAGGCCCCACACATACAGTCACCTATTGTGCCGGTCAGTAAACTTGAGCAAGACTCTCCCAGACACATCCAGTGTGTAGTTCCAATCCTCCCATCTCTGAGCCAATAGCACATGTGACTCTTGGCATAAGCCAAGCTTGACAGACAAATCCTGTAATTAAGTGCTTCTGATGGCACTGTATCCCACTATCTCTCGGCCCCCAAGCATGCTGACCAATGCCCCATGCCAGTTCATATCAGTCATTTTCTTTTTTTCATTCTGCTGCCCAGAAATACAACTACTGTAACTCGATTACTCAAGAATTTTTTTAGATTTTTGGTATGCTATAAGAGAGCGGGCCATGTGGCATTACAGATCCAAGTCCCAATCACATTATCCCAAAAAGAAACATGCTATAATCAAAACATATGTATCGTAACTCACCTCGCAGTATATCTCTCGTGGAGATAAATAACCAGTTTTTTTCATCTCCTGTAAAATTTGATTTTTAGACTTACGACGTTTGTACTTCAGGGCAGCGATTCAGCTCAAACATATTCTGAACCAAAGAAAATTTAAAAAAAACTAAAACAGAAAATTACTACAACAACAAACAGAACCAGCCAACAAACAAAAAAACTACTCACTGTGTCATCCTTGAGGCGCACGATCAAGTTGCAGAGACTGACATCAGCAAAGCAAGTGGTATTTCCAGTCACGGCCTCCAGCTGACTGAACAGCTGACCATCTTCCTCGTCTGTGCTGGTCTGACTCATCTTGGCCTCCCAGAACACCAAGACCTTGCCATAGTCGGCATTCTGTCGGACCAGGGTCAAGGTGATTACTGGGTTAACGTCTTCATCAGCCTCCACGTTCTTTGACTGCTCGTCAAAGCCGATAACACCGTTGGACAGATCGCTGGCTTTAATGATGATTTCTGCAAAGCCCTGGGAATGCAAAAGTGTACACAATACATGATAAATAACAGAATGAAAAGAATAACTCTGACTTCCTTGGTGAGTATTTACAACTACAAACAAATGCTGCTCACTGTACTAATCTGTCTTGCAAAAATGCAAACTCAAAACAAACAAAATAAACAAGCAAGTTCTGTGCCCAACACACAGAACAACTGATGAAACAAATGAATGCAAATAAATATACCTTTATTCAAGACTGGCTTAGCTTTTAGGTTGACCGTTGTCCAACAGAGAATATACAGTCAAACAGAAACAAATACAGAAAATCTTGGGCTGATTGATACTAAAGAAAGTTTTAAAATGTAGCAATAAGAAGTTGATAGTGAATAACACTGTGGAGGATAACTCTTGCTTCCATGGTGAGAGAATTACAAGCCCATATCTATAAACAAATTGTGTTTACAGAACCACTCTGCCTTGCACAAACATAGAAACACAACACAGAAAAAACTGGAAGACATCCTCTGAAAAAGCAAGCTTGCCCAAACTCCCTCCACACAAAAAGCACTCGCAGCAACAACAAATCAAACCATGAAAGAACAAAGCCATATTCATTCCAGACTTGCACAGCCTTTGATTTTGAACAATGCTCAGCAGAACACACTTGACACTGGACAATGTCCATCAGAACATAGTTGACACTGAACAATGCTCAGCCGAACACACTTGACACTGAACAATGCTCAGCAGAACACACTTGATACTGAACAATGCTCAGCAGAACACACTTGACACTGGACAATGTCCATCAGAACACACTTGACACTGTACAATGTCCGGGAGAACACACTTGACACTGAACAATGTCCATTAGAACATAGTTGACACTGAACAATGCTCAGCAGAAGATACTTGACACTGAACAATGTCCAACAAAACACACTTGACACTGAACAATGTCCAGCAGAACACACTTGACACTGAACAATGCTCAGCAGAACACACTTGACACTGGACAATGTCCATCAGAACACACTTGACACTGTACAATGTCCGGGAGAACACACTTGACACTGAACAATGTCCATTAGAACATAGTTGACACTGAACAATGCTCAGCAGAAAAACACTTGACACTGAACAATGTCCGGCAGAACACAGTTGACACTGAACAATGTCCGGCAGAACACACTTGACACACTGAACAATGTCCGGCAGAACACACATGACACTGAACAATGTCCGGCAGAACACAGTTGACACTGAACAATGCCCAGCAGAACATAGTTGACACTGAACAATGCTCAGCAGAACACACTTGACAATGTCCATCAAACACACTTGACACTGAACAATGTCCGGCAGAACACACTTGACACTGAACAATGTCCAGCAGAACACACCTGACACTGAACAATGCTCGGCAGAACACACTTGACACCGAACAATGCTCAGCAGCAGACACACTTGACACTGACAATGCTCAGCAGAACACACTTGACACTGTCCATCAGAACACGCTTGACACTGAACAATGCTCAGCAGAACACACTTGACACTGAACACTGTCCGGCAGAACACACTTGACACTGAACAATGTCCAGCAGAACACACTTGACACTGAACAATGTCCGGCAGAACACAGTTGACACTGAACAATGTCCGGCAGAACACAGTTGACACTGAACAATGTCCGGCAGAACACAGTTGACACTGAACAATGTCCGGCAGAACACACATGACACTGAACAATGTCCGGCAGAACACACTTGACACTGAACAATGTCCGGCAGAACACACTTGACACTGAACAATGTCCAGCAGAACACACTTGACACTGAACAATGTCCGGCAGAACACACCTGACACTGAACAATGTCCGGCAGAACATACTTGACACTGAACAATGTCCGGCAGAACATACTTGACACTGAACAATGTCCGGCAGAACATACTTGACAAACACTGAACAATGTCCGACAGAACATACTTGACACTGAACAATGTCCGGCAGAATACACTTGACACTGAACAATGTCCGGCAGAACACACTTGACACTGAACAATGGCAGAACACACTTGACACTGAACAATGTCAGGCAGAACACACTTGACACTGAACAATGTCCGGCAGAACACACTTGACACAAGGCCTCTAGGTCTGGCTGTATCACTGCTTCAAATGACAGCAGTTTAACTGACATAGACCTCAGGGTCCAGATCAAAGCCCAAATTGACAGAGATTTAGGCCAGTACCATCACAGAGGCTATCTGGACATTTGCATGGCACACAGTTACACTGTATTACAGAACAGAGAACTCGCTGATATAATTAGTGCGACAGCCCCAGTTCTCCACTCCCCGACTCACCTTATGGCCACCGTCAGAAGTTCCCTCTGCCACCCTGGCCCCTCCTGTCACCTGAGTCAGGTAGATGAGCACAGACTCCTGGGGTTCAGCCAAGGTGTCATCCAAAAGAACAATGTTCACAGTTTTGGTCTCTTCCCCTGCCTGTCAGGACCAACGTGAAATAAGGTTTGCATACACCTTTTTGCATACTGCAGGTTTCCATTACACTGGGAATCAGTTGACTGGCAACATACAGTTTCTGTGTAATTCTAGAGTTCTGTCATGAAGGTCTGTTCTGCTGACTTATGTCAAGAAAAATCTCCAAAACATAAGCACAAAGCAAGCAGTGTTAGAAACAGCGCACGCAGATTAAAAAAAGAAAAGGAAAAGAAAAAAAAAAAAGAAAAACAAATAGAAAAAATGAAATAAGAATAAAAAGAAAAAACAGTAAAATATCCAACCAAAATGTTGATGATCAAATGTGTGCTAGATCTACAGTAGAAACAATCACAAAATGTGACGCGCTTGCTTTCAATCTGTTACTGATCTAGTCTAACTGTCCTACTAACCAAAACTTTGGACCATCACATGCAACAATTATCAAGAATAATGATCTTGCCATACAAAAGGTAACAGAGCCCAGGGTGAATCACGAACTGTACTGGAAACTTTGCAAGTGTGCAGTGATGTCCTGGTATTAAACAAGACTGAATTGTGCTGATGGGGGGCGAATAGCTCAGGCGGTAGAGCGCCGGACCCTGGTGATCGTGGGGTTGCAGGTTCGCATCTCCATCGGGCCGTTTCAGTACAGGTTTTTTTTTCTCTCAGAGTTAACATTGGTTCATTTCCCATACAGTCCTTCGAATGAGACTGTAAACCGAGGTTCGTGTGTGAACGCACGCATAACATCTTGCACACACATAAAATCCCATCAAAAACTTTCGGAAAGAGAAGGCCAGTTTGGCCTTTGGTATGGATCACACGTTACACACAGCATGCATCTTCCACGAAGATGGTGTATGGCTGCCTTAATGGCGGGATAAAAACGGTCATACACACAAACTCCACTGCCTGTCTATACAGGGACTGTCCGCAGAAGTATCAGCCTGCGTGCGCAGAAAAAGAAAGAAAGAAAGAAAGAATTGTGCTGATGACAGACACGCCAAATCAAATTTCATGCTTCGGTTCATGTGAACAGGTCAAGCCTGCATGATTGAGAATTTTCAAGACTGTTGTATGTTATGACAAGGCGATTTAAAGTTTTTTGCAAATCAGCAGCATGTTTTCTGTTAGCCTGCATTGCATAAACTACACATTAAAACAAAAAATCACATCGGAAAAAAGCTTTGAGTTCACCACTGACCATTGATATTTCTAAGTACCGTCTGGTCATTTCAGAAATGCTGTTTAGTTGTTTTAAAATGTTAAATTTGGGTTTTGTCAAAAATGTATGTGGATTTCAAGTAATTTCTTCCCTGGAAATTGCATACAGAAATGAAAGTAACGAAGAAGACATTCTCAGGATCTTTAAACTTTTAAAAGGAATAGTTTTTCTCCCCTTTCCTTTGTATACTTTGTAAACCTATTATGTATTAAGGCAGAATTAATGACCTCAGATTTTCAACACTGTAGAACTATGCACGAAAATGTGCAATTGTGCAGATGTTCCATTTTAGGTACCATTTTATGTACACACTCCAATGAAAGATAATGTAAACTGCACTAACACAATGTAATTTGCAAATATGTAATATAAAACTCCTTTTTGGTAGTAAAATTCCTTTAATTTGGGTAACTTTTTGCACAATTTTCCATACCCACTGAATGGGATTACTCCCATTATAATTCTGCTATTTGCTGTACACAGACTGCATAGCACTAAGGTGACCCCTCATAGGAATCTAACAAATCTGTTAAATCACTTCTGTGTTGCTCCGATTTAACATACACAGGACATCAGCTATTATGCCCCTAGTGGGCGAAAATAACTGTGAAGTCCTCCTAAAATGAAGTCTGAATGCTGTCACGTAACTAACTTCTCTAATCCTTGCCCCATCCCTCTTCCCATGAATGTACCTAGTCATTATCATCACACACACACACACACACACACACACACACACACACACACACACACACACACATGCACACACTCACTCACGCACACACACACACACACACACACACACACACACACACACACACACACACACACACTCATTCACACACACGCACACGCATGCACAGTCACACTCTCTCTCACACACACACACATGAACCTCTGCGCCACATCAGAGGCAGTGCACCCAGCCGCTCATTCCGACACCCTGTCCACAGCCACGGCCCGGTCGGCCCCGCCGCAGCCCCGGCACCGGCAATCCACAGGCAGCAGTCAATGTCAAGTCGTCAAGAGGCAACCCACCGGAGGAGGCACTGCACTGCTGCCGAGTCACTTCAGTGGTGTTCAGTGGCGCCTGTTCTGATCTAACATACGCAGGACACCACCTACTAAGCCCCCTACTGACGAACAATAATTGCTTAGTCGCGGAGCCGGCGTGAGTGAGCTCTCCCTCCGGAGGGCGCCACCACGTCCGTCCAACGACAGCCCCATGGACTCACCGATACCGGTGACCCCGACGGAACCAAACCAAGGCCACAGACGTGGAGAAGGCATCGAAACTGAGGTCACCATGACAGCAGGGCATGAAGGGCCACAGAATTTGAGACTTTTTTTTTATGCTGATCGATGAGAATGAGGATGATTATGATGATGCTACGGATTTCCATTTCGGTCTGAGACTACATGACAGGGCTGTACTCTACGCTTCCTCTCATAATATATCCCGGCGTCAACCAGGCCCGAGAGATACAGACACCTGCAGTGTTGTCAGGAAATTTGAGCAACACTCTCAGAAACGCATCCATTAAGTGGATGAAACTCGACTGTGTGGTCCCAGTCTTCCCAACTGAGTCCGCAGCAAACTCAACTCTGGGTAGGAGCCGGTCGGGGCAGAAAAACCCACATGACTTCTGACGGGATTCGAACCCACTTATACTGTTACAAGGACCATTTACTATCTGACCTGATCTTGCAAATTTTAAAAAATGGACAGCACAATATGTACAGCCTGACTGACAAATGAATAATGATGAGTAAATTAACAGGTAAATGAATAAATAAAAAAATGTACTGAGATGGATATATGAATCAAAAAAATAAACTTACTAAACAAATCTTTAAAAGTTTATGTAATAAATCCGCCAAACATTAACAAATGAATCACAAGGCAAAACACTACATGTTTCAACCTCTTAGGTCTTCTTCAGGCAAGACATGTTTGGCAGATTATTTACACAAACTTTGAAAGATTTGTTTAGATTTCTGATGTATTTTAAAGAGATGGTTTGCTTTTTTTTTTTTTTTTGATGACTTGTGAGTTGACTTCAACATGGTGACAGCCCTGATATCGCCCTTTGCAGTCGGCTGGGCTATAAGCAGCGTTACTTGTCTTATCTTACCTTGCCTGCAGTCACCTCACTTTGCAATTAAGTGACCACAGCTACAAGCCCACCTGAAAGCTGATGAGGGTGTCCAGTACAGAGTAGTCCAGGCCCCCTGTGGCCTCGCTGCCAGGCCGACGCTGCCCCAGGGCCTGACCAATGGTATCTCTTGTGGTGCTGTCCGTGTCAATCACGATGTCGGACGTCCACGTCTCCCCGCCCCCAACTGTACGTGCCTTCACCGTCACTTTGCCAAATAATCCACCTGAGAGAAGCAGGATAAGAAGAAGCGATGTGAGGATGAGCCAGATCAGAGGTGTGATCACAGGTTATCAGGGTGTTATGAAAGTGTTCATTTCTGTAAATACCTATATACTGATCACTTTGTTTTGGTGGTGTGGTTGGTTTTTGTTGTTGCATCGAGGTGACACTGTGCTTTATACAAAGATCTGGTAACTTGACATGTCCCTTAAAAGGCACGCAAAATTAAGATCACAGCCAACAGCCTCAAACCAGAAACAAAAAAAAAAAGCAGTCTCACCTGTTCGTCTGATGTTCAGACTCAGGGTGGTGAAGTGTTCGGATTCTGTGATGGTATTTGGCTCAAACCACAAAAAACTCCGTACGGGTCATCACTCTCCTGATACTTATGACAGAGGTCGCTGACTGCGAGTCCAGCCGTGGACTTATAACTGAAATACAAACAGGCACAGTCGTAAGGAAATACTGTGACAACAGCAAAAAGATACACAAGGAAGATCAGTTCAAAGGTTGTCCTAGTCTAGTGTACAACACTATATTTAAAGTAATAGCTCAAACTGTATTCCTTTCATTTTTAATCTTCACTCATAGCATAATGTGCTTTTTTTGTGTTGTTACTATCAGTTCATTTGATTGTTTCATCATCTTTAAAATGCAAACTATATCTTCAACTAGAACATATAAAAATAAAACAAAATAAAAGGTAAACATACAACTGTCTCTCCCTGTAGACTGTTCTGTTGGTGTTAATGGGCAGGGCTTTTTTTGTCCATGCCTGCCAAATTTTGGACCTCTGTATTTGTCAAGATGGCAGGTTTCATCCTGAACTACCAGAGACATGTAACAATGTAAGGTAACCCAGAGCCCTCTGTCCAGGTCAGTTTGGTTGTCAGAGGTGTCACATCGCATCACAGGCTTCTGAATAAGCTCCTAATCTCTTAAAGAACAAGGTGTAGCCAGGCATCTTTGATATCTGAATGTATCCCTAGTCATATAAAGAACAGAAAATTGCCGCAGGGCATTGCTGGCACCTGAATGTGTCCCTAATCATACTAAGAACGGAGAAGTGCAGCAAGTTCATGTGTATTTTATACTTATGTTTTATAGTGTGTGTGTGTGTGTGTGTGTGTGTGTGTGTGTGTGTGTGTGTGTGTGTGTGTGCCTGCATGTGTAAGTGCGTGCGTATGTGAGGATCTGTCAGATATACAACTTGAGAGCATTGGGACTGATTTTCAAATCAAACAGGGTTATTTACAGGATCAATGTCTATGACTGACTACATCCTGAGGGTTGTTGGCATGAAAACAGCCATCTACATCAGAGAACTCATGATGCACATATAAAGTCCTGGTCATATCAGAAACACAAAGAGGGTACTCATAACGTCAAAATGAACTCCTGGCCATACAAAGAACAGAAAGTGCAACAGGGCGTCAAAGAGTCTGCATGAAACCACTGGTCACAAAAACCAACAGGGACCACAGGACACAACACCACTGGGCAGAGGTGACTGACCAGGTTGGGTGGGTGTGGGCAGCTGATCCACGCTCACAAGACGGACATAGAACTGTTCTGAGGGCTCTGGGCTGTTGTCTGGAAAAATCTGCACACACGGAAATAAAAGAACTACCAGACTGTCTGTATTGCACCCCACCAACCTGTAAATTACTCTACGAACATCAGTGCCCAAACATCAAAATCATCTGCTTACCAATCCCTTGGCCAACTGACACAGTAATATCCTAAAAAAGATATGAATACCTGAGAAAATGTAAATTACCTGTCCATTATGAGTAACAGGAATATTCAGCACCAGTAGAAGAGCCTTTCTGCAATATGCTTGTACATGTTTGGTACTTGGTGCCCTTACATTTGCACTGAAATGCTCTCACTAACAAGAGTACAAACAAAGCAGAGACAGTGTACTGGTAAACAAGAACCCATTGTGGACAAATCCTATAAATGACATGGTAGTGCTTGACAACATGAACAAATTCTTCCAAGACTGTTCAACAGTAGTCATGTTTCCTTTGCAGAACAGGAGATTGTTTTAAATAAAATGACAACTGATCATTGATAATTACCTGGATTCACTACCTGTAGTGATTTTTTTTCATATTCTAGAACTGAATACATGCACAAGGGAACACATATAGCATCCAATACTGTTTCCCTGTACACAAGTCAAGTCATGTTGCTGTTAGCCAAGTCAACAAAGAAGGCCATATCGGGGTTTCCCAACTATATAGACAGACAGACAGTGGACCCACAGTGAACATCAATACGACAGTGTGCAGAACAAACAATGGGACCATAATGAACAACATCATGACAGTGTGCAGTACAAACAATGGCACTTCACTGAACATCAATATGACAGTGTGTAGTACAAACAATGGCACTACACTGAACATCAACATGACAGTGCGCAGTACAAACAATGGCACTACACTGAACATCAACATGACAGTGTGCAGTACAAACCATGGCACTACACTGAACATCAACATGACAGTGTGCAGTATGAACAATGGCACCACACTGAACATCATGATTGTGTGCAGTACAAACAATGGCACCATAATGAACATCATAATAGTGTGCAGTACAAACAATGGCACCATAATGAACATCAACATGATGGTGTGCTGTACGAACAATGGCACAACACTGAACATCAACATGACGGCGTGCAGTACAAACAATGGCACCATAATGAACATCAACATGATGCATGCTTTATAGACAATGGCACTATAATGAACATCAATATGATGGTGTGCTGTACGAACAATGGCACACAACACTGAACATCAACATGACGGCGTGCAGTACAAACAATGGCACCATAATAAACATCAACATGATGGTGTGCTGTACAGACAATTACAACATAATGAACATCAACATGATGCATGCTTTACAGACAATGGCACTATAATGAACATCAACATGATGGCATGCTTTACAGACATTGGCACTATAATGAACATCAACATGATGGCATGCTTTACAGACAATGGCACTATAATAAGCATCAACATGATGCATGCTTTACAGACAATGGCACTATAATGAGAATCAACATGATGGCATGCTTTACAGACAATGGCACTATAATGAACATCAACATGACAGTGTGTAGTACAAACAATGGTACCATAATGAACATCAACATGATGGCATGCTTTACAGACAATGGCACTATAATGAACATCAACATGACAGTGTGCAGTACAAACAATGGCACCATAATGAACATCAACATGATGGCATGCTTTACAGACGATGGCACTATAATGAACATCAACATGATGATGTGCATACAAACAGAAACAGACCAAACTGGACGTACCTCTATGGAGATGCTGACGCGGGGCTGGCCTGCCTGCATGGTGATCTCACCATTCTGGACGACTTTGTAGTCAAAGTTACCCTGAGCTGTGATGTCCTCTGTACTGTATGTCACCGATATTGGCCCGCTCACCCCGTACACCCGACACACACTGACCGTCACCTGGGAGAAAGATGTGCTTTGAACGTTTCCTTCTTCAACATTTTTAAAAATTCCAATCTTTTCCAGTTTCCTCATCCACACAAAGGCATTCTAACAAGAGAACTGATGTAATGCATAAGTGCTTATGAGAAGCAAACTTCGTCACATACACTTATCAAATTTATATCATGTCTTTACCGAGAAAACCTGCTTACAACACCAGATGCTCATTGTGGGAAAGTCAGCTGTTTGACCTGTTTGTGCTGAGGAATTTTCCTGCCAGTGTTAGGACTGTGTACTTATACTGACCCAGTGAAACTAGAGGCACACTCAGGGCTGTACAGACCTCTACTAATGTTGAGCAGTCCTGTTCATTGTGATCCAGCCATCACACTGATTTCATCCCAGTCTTCACTCCGCTTCCACACGCACACACACACACACACACACACACACACACACACACAATCAGAGAACGCTCACACACACAAACAAGCACGCACGCACACACACACACACACACACACACACACACACACACACACACACACACACACACACACACAACACAACACACAAACACACACACACTCACATACACACTTAAACATACACACACACACCACACATCATACAAACACAACACACACACACACACACACACACATGCACACTCTCTCTAACACACACTACAAACATACTACACACACACACACACACACACACACACACACACACACACACACACACACACACACACACACATACAAACACATACACACACACACACACACACACACACACACACACACACATATACTTATACTTATGTCATCATCTTTCTTCAAACCCATACGAAGTTTTGATATTACAATCGTTAAATGTTATCCCTTCCAAACTGCCCAGTTTGCCTAACTATTATTTCCCCCCAGCTATTCAAGATCAACATTGCAATAAGTGGTTAATAGCGGGCGACTTTAATGCTCACTCGCCCTTCTGGGAAAATGATTGTAACACGGTTACCAGTAATCGTCTTGTTGAAAACATCGTAGATAGTTCACTCCACCTTTTAAACGATGGCAGTATCACCCGGATCCCAGATATATCCAAACATAGAGCTACAGCTATAGACCTTTCCTTTATCTCACCAGTACTTGCTCCATCTTGTACATGGGAAACATTCAAAGATACTTTAGGTAGCGATCATTTGCCTATAATTGTAACCATTGTTAAAGAAAATATTCAGGGTAATAATGATGTACATAATAATGATGTACATGATTCTCCAGTGAGATACGACTATAAGTGTGCAGACTGGAATAAATTTCAATCTATTCTAGCTTGTCAAAACTTCGATAAATGTATGCAAGAGCATACTGACATGCAATATTCAGAATTCAAGGATGCAGTTATATTGGCAGCTAATTCATCAATTCCAAGACTACAAACCACAAAACAGTCTAAACATGTAGGGAATATCTGGTGGACTAATGAATGTGAACAAGCAGTTAATCTAATCTAAAAAAAGACAATACAAGGTGTACATTAAGGCGAAAACGGAAAAAAAATCTAGATGAAAATTTACGCAAACAGTTAATAGAAGAAAGTCATATGGAAATGAAGAAAGCAAAGACACACAGTAATAATGTAATAGCCAAAGCAAAACGGCTATATTGGAATTCTTTTTGCACAAAGGAAGAAGTTACAGATAATAAGGACTTAAATAAGGTTTGGAACAAAGTGAAATGCATGAAAAATGGAATTAGACTTCCAAGATATCCAATAGAATGTAATGAGAATAAGTTTCCTTCTGATGGAGAAAAGGCGGAAACTTTCGTGGATATGTTTTCTAAGAATAGTAAATCAGAAGGTCTGTCCTCAAACTGTAAAATATATAGAGAAAAAGAACAATTGCAGCCTCTCTATTCAGACCCTCTTCCTGATAATGATCTCTCTATTAATGCACCGATAACAATCAGAGAGTTGAAAAGTGCAATATATGGTAACAGCAACAAAAAAAAATGCTGCTGGTATTGATATTGTGAGCAATGAAATGTTAAAACATCTCCCTGATAACTGCATTGTTTTCCTGCATCATATAGTTCAGAATTGCTGGGAAAATGGCGTTGTTCCTCAAATATGGAAAGATTCAATAGTCGTTCCAATTTTAAAACCTGGTAAACCTATGAATGACAAAAACAGCTACCGCCCTATAGCTCTCACTTCCCCATTGTGGTAAACTTGTAGAAAAAATTGTTTTAAATAGGCTCATGCACTTTTGTGATAAGAACAATGTAATACCAATTAATCAAGCTGGATTTATGAAAGGAAGATCTACAGTTGAGCACTTGGTTAAATTATCTACTCAAATAAAGCGTCAGTTTGCTCGTAGGAAAAGTATACTCGCTACCTTCTTTGATGTTAAAAAAGCCTATGACCAAGTCTGGCACAGGCGCTTGTTATACAAACTGAAACTGATTGGAATATCTGGAAACATGTACAATTATATTAAATCATTTTTATATAATAGAAGTATGTTAGCCAGAGTAGGAAGAAGACACTCAACACTCAGAAAACTAGACATGGGAATTCCGCAAGGCTCAGTATTAGCACCTATTCTTTTTAACATCCTTATTCACGATCTCCCAAAAGCAGTCTCCAAAAATGTCGTTCTAGTGCAATACGCAGATGATATCTGTATGTGGATGAAAGTACTCTGAAAAAGTCAACCCCACAAAGAGCACAGAATTATGCTAGAAGACTATATCAAAGAGATTTAGATAGCTTAGGGAACTATATGAAAGAAAATGGTCTGTCCTTGTCCACTGAAAAAAAAAAATATGATGTTGTTTAATGCAGGAAGCAATCCAGAAAATTTACCAGTCTTCAAACTTCTAGGGGAACCTTAGAATATAAACAAAAAGTATTAAATTTTTAGGACTTTTCCTTACTCCAAAATTATCTTGGAATATTCATTTTGAATACATATTAACAAAGGCTAGGAAAAGTTGAAACTTACTAAAGATCATAAGCAGACTACCCTGGGGAATGGATTCAAAAACTCTACTTCATCTTTCTATCGCTCTTGTTAGATCAAAACTTACGTATGGTCAAGAAGTGTACTTTAGCGCTCCAAAATTTTCTTCTAAAAAAATTACAAAGTTTGGATTGCAAAGCCATTAAATTTGCTCTGGTATCCCTATTCATGCCTCAAACGCAAAAGACATATAGAGAGCTGGAATCTTGCCCCTTGATGATTATCGTGAACTAGCTGCATCATCAAAATTTGTCATAAAATCGAGTGCTGGTGATAATTACATTCAAGAAGATTTAAAAATTAGATCCGACACTGACTTTCCAAAAAGAGCAATTATTAAATCGCAAGAAACAATAGCTACATACACTTCTGATTTGATTAAATGTTCAAAAATAGATATTAAAGAAGTGGCTAAAAAAACCCATCTTCTTCATTTATTCCATCATGGAGATATACAAAAACCTATTCTTGATACTGGTTATTCTGATATCAAAAAAAGAGTAAATATTAATATCATCACAAATTTAGCAAAATCACATGTATACGAAAGATATCAAAATCATTTTCAGGTGTTTACTGATGGTTCAGTTTTAGATGATGGAAATTGGTGCAGCATTTGTTATTCCTTCCCTTAAAAACTCAAAGATCGTTCTTTCTGGGGTAGCAATTTATATATTTACAGCCGAATTAGTAGCTATAATGATGGCAATGGAATTTCTAACAGATCTTCCCATTATTAACATCGCTCAGGTAGTTTTTCTTTGTAGATTCAAAATCAGTCCTACTTGCCCTTGACTCCTCCAATATTTCGACCCGACCCGACCTTGTGTTTGAAATTAAATATCTTTTATACTGTCTGGCATCTAAAGACATTTTTATAGAATTTTGCTGGATTCCTTCGCATACTGGTATACTTGGAAATGAACTGGCTGATAGGGCTGCGAAAAAAAGGTGCTAAAAAAGCAGGGTCATTTTCTGAGTTAAAAATAAAACCGTCAGTAGTGGAATGCTATCGTACCCTTGAATCGACTGCACGGAAGAGAGCTCAAACAAATGTTGATACGCCTACCGAGATTTCATCCAACCAATGGGAAGCTTTTCCATTAGACCTTGTATTAAGAAAAACGACTGATCTTCCAGTTTATTATTCCAGAAATATCTTCCCTTATAATTCGATTAAAGCTAAATGCTTTAAAAACAAAGTTTAGTAAGAATACTAACTGTATTTGTGGTAAAGAGATAACACTGAACCATATTCTGTTCAATTGTCACAAGTTGACTACATTCTTACCAACATCTTTGCGATCCAATACTTTTTCTGAAAAAAACTTGCAAGATCTACTTTCGAATCATTCTTTGATGATCGAAATTGCTGAATACTTAATACATAGTCCGATTGGGGTTTTTATTTAGATAGTTTTGAGCTATTTCATTGTGTCTAAGATAGTGAATGGATTTTTGTTTTCTTGCTATATGTTAATTTTTCCCCACTAACTGTTGTATTTAAGATGATTGATCTGTTAAATGTTCAGTTTAGACACATATACAGATACATACACGCACACACTCACATACAAAGGCCTACATTCATGCTTACACAACACATAGGCTTAACACACACACCTGTCCTGCCAGTTCTGACACTTCAGTCTGCAGAGAGGCCGGCATGAAGCGAACAACACCAGAGGGGTCCAAGGTGACCTCCAGGTTCTGCTCCGCCAGTCGAGCGCCCCCACTCACCGGGGTTTCCGGCGCACGGGGCAAGCGAATCATGAACATCTCAGGCTGCCCTATCTCTGGCGTCACCTGCAATGGAGCATGAAAGGGAGTAGTGTTGAAACTAACTGCTACTGTGTGTGTGTGTGTGTGTGTGTGTGTGTGTGTGTGCGTGCGTGCGTGCATGCATGCGTGCATGCGTGCGTGCATGCGTGCATGTGTGCGTGCGTGCATGCATGCATGCGTGCGTGTGTGTATGTGTGCACACTCGCGCGCTTGTGTTCGAGTATCTGCCTGCTATATAACTTGAGAACAGTGGGACTGATTTTCAAGTGAAACAGGGTTATTTGCGGGGATCAATGTCTGTAAGTGACGACATTCTGAGGGTTCTGGGCATGAAAGTAGCTATCTATAAAATTAACAAACTGTTGAACTAACAATCCGTCATACAATCTTCCATCTATGACACAGCCTATCAAATACTATTTAATCTAATTTGTATCATTATTATGACATTTCAGATATTGTTGTTGTTGCTTATTTAAGTCATATTCCACCATCATCATTATCATTACTATTATCATCGTGGTTATTTTTTTTGCCCACTAGGTACCTGTACAGTGAAGTTTTTGCTGTCCTCTCCATGAGCAATAGACACAGAGCCAGTGGGAGGAGTTATCTGACCATTGGTGACACCAGGTGGAAGAAGCGCTGCCAGCTGCCCTGTTGCCCAGTCCACACTGACTGTGCCGTACACTCCGCTACGTGCTATTGTCAACACGGCCGTGCCTTCCACTGTACAACAACAACAACAAAAAAACAACAAAAAAACAAACAAAAAGGCTTATATCATCATTTACAACAGCAAAAAAAAATTCTGACATGTTTGTCTTTCATCCTTATTTCTTTGAGAGAATGAAAGTGAATCAAGCCAGAAAGCTAGCAAGTATGTCCATGAAGTATCCGTAGGTAAGTGAATGGGTGAGTGACTGACTGGACTCACAAATGGTTGACAGATGTTGTTTGGTATGGGTTTCCTCTGTCATTTCTGTGTTACCCTTGCTATACACCTCCCATTTTCAATAGGCTCCTTCAGGTGCCCCATTTCCTATGAACCTCTCCTACATACACCCTATTTGCTTCGAGTCTAATTCTTTTTGTGCCCTACTTTTTATGTGTTCCTTGCTCTATGTTCCACATCCTCCAAGTGTCCCATTGCTCGTGTGTCTCTTCTCTGTGTTCCACATTACCCGTCTGCCCTGGTCTCTATGTTCCTCTAGCTCTCAGTGTCCTGTTCCCCATGTTCCTCATTCTCTATGTTCCCCTTTCTCTGTGTTACCTCTGCTCTGTGTCCCTTTCTCTATGTACCCCTTTCTCTGTGTTACTTCTGTTCTCTGTGTCCCTTTCTCTATGTACCCCTTTCTCTGTATTACATCTGCTCTGTGTCCCTTTCTCTATGTACCCTTTCTCTGTATTACATCTGCTCTGTGTCCCTTTCTCTATGTACTCTTTTCTCTGTGTTCTCTCTCTGTTCTCTGTGTGTCCCTTTCTCTATGTACTCCTTTCTCTGTATTACTTCTGTTCTCTGTGTCCCTTTCTCTATGTACCCCTTTCTCTGTGTTACATCTGCTCTGTGTCCCTTTCTCTATGTACTCCTTTCTCTGTGTTACCTCTGTTCTCTTTGTCACTTACTCTATGATCCCCTTTCTCTGTGTTACTTCTGTTCTCTGTGTGTCACTTTCTCTATGTACCCCCTTTCTCTGTGTTACTTCTGTTCTCTGTGTCCCTTACTCTATGATCCCCTTTCTCTGTGTTACTTCTGTTCTCTTTGTCCCTTACTCTATGATCCCCTTTCTCTGTGTTACTTCTGTTCTCTGTGTGTCCCTTACTCTATGATCCCCTTTCTCTGTGTTACTTCTGTTCTCTTTGTCCCTTACTCTATGATCCCCTTTCTCTGTGTTACTTCTGTTCTCTGTGTCCCTTACTCTATGATCCCCTTTCTCTGTATTACTTCTGTTCTCTGTGTGTCACTTTCTCTATGTACCCTTTCTCTGTATTACTTCTGTTCTCTGTGTCCCTTTCTCTATGTACTCCTTTCTCTGTGTTACTTCTGTTCTCTGTGTCCCTTTCTCTATGTACCCCTTTCTCTGTGTTACTTCTGTTCTCTGTGTGTCACTTTCTCTATGTACCCCTTTCTCTGTATTACTTCTGTTCTCTGTGTCCCTTTCTCTATGTACTCCTTTCTCTGTGTTACTTCTGTTCTCTGTGTCCCTTACTCTATGATCCCCTTTCTCTGTATTACTTCTGTTCTCTGTGTGTCACTTTCTCTATGTACCCCTTTCTCTGTATTACTTCTGTTCTCTGTGTCCCTTTCTCTATGTACTCCTTTCTCTGTGTTACTTCTGTTCTCTGTGTGTCCCTTTCTCTATGTACTCCTTTCTCTGTGTTACTTCTGTTCTCTGTGTCCCTTACTCTATGATCCCCTTTCTCTGTGTTACTTCTGTTCTCCGTGTCCCTTTCTACATGTACCCCTTTCTCTGTGTTACCTCTGTTGTCTGTGTCCTTTGCTCAATGTTACCCCTTTTTCTGTGTTAACTCTGCTCTATGTGTACTGTTCTTTATATGTCCCAACCTCTAGGTGTTCGATTTTCTGTATGTCCCATCCTCTTCATGTCCCATCCTGTAAATGCCCCATTCTCTGCATGTCCCTTCCTGAAAGTGTCACATTCTCTGTATGTCACACCCATTATATGTCCCTTCCTCAACATGTTTCATTCTTTAAGTGCCCTATGCTCTATATGTCACATCCTCTTAAGAATCTAATGCTTTGTGTGTCCCATTCTCTCATTCTCACAGTGTCTCATGCTTTGTATGAGCTGTCCCGTGATTGCCTCAATCTCTGTGTGACCCATTCTTGATATTTTCAATTCTCTACGTGTCCCATTCTCTGTGTGTTCCATTCCCTGGATATCTAAATCAAAACAACTTTTGAAAAATAGGACTGGGTTACATTTTTGTTTCTTTTACTAATGGAACAATGCAAAGTGGATGCAAGACTCTCTGAACACGGTTTGTGGATAACATAGTTATATACTTTACCCAGACCACAAAGATTTCTGATAAGCATTATCCGTAAGAATAAGAGGAAGATATCCAGAGAAATACTTTTTCTTTCTTCGTTCATTACAACTTTTCTTACTTTTACTACCACAGAAACTGGTGCTCATAAATATTTGCCTTTTCATAGTCAGGGTCAAATGTCAAGTTCACCAGCCGGCGTATAACGCAGCGTAGCTTTAAAGGTCATCATCCAAATTTTTACATTATCCTCCCCGAATGATCAACATGCAACAAAGACCTCCCTGGTTTGAAATTTACCATCATTGATGTGACTATGTTATGGAGGAAGCTGATTTCACTGTGTTGCAGCAAGGGAAGACACCCTGACCACAGCTTCTGTCTCTCCCGCCTTCAGCTGCGGAGGCTGCGTCACTGCAACAGTTAAACCCTTTCACATGTAAGTTTGTTTGTTTTCCAGTTTAGTTCATGTGTGTGTGTGTGTGTGTGTGTGTGTGTGTGTGTGTGTGTGTGTGTGTGCATGTGCATTATGCAGCTGCAGGTGTCTAAGAGTGTAAGACATAGCCAACAATTTTATTTAAAAATGAAAAAAAAAAGCAAGAAAATGGTAAAAATGGTAGGAAAAGGGTAGTGAAAAGCAGGAAAAATATTGAAAACATATAAAAAGACAGAAAAAGTAAGGGGGGGGGGGGGACTAGCAAAGCAAACAAACCAACAATGAAGAGATAAGAAAAAAAAGGTAAAGAAAAGAACGAAAAGTTAGGAAAACAAGGAAAATCTAGAAGAAGATGGGAACCTGACCGACTGCTCTCCGATCTGGTTCAGGTCATCAACAACCAGCAAAATGGCTTGAACTTCTTATGACAACTGTGTGCATTTCCACTGCCAGTGGTAACATCCCCACCTCCACATCCCCCCCCCCCCCCCCCCCCCACCCCCCCACCCACCCCCCCTCTCCTTTGTTTTCCGACAGCTCTCCACCAGTGTCAAGCCACTCACCTCCCGCTCCTTGGTAGCGCACTTCCAGCAAGGACACCGTGAAGGTGGAGTCCTTTTTCAGGAATCCAGAGCCCAGAATGGGCAGAGAGGCAGGCACACTGTCTTGTCCGTCTGAAAAGGTTACGGTTCCTGGACCAGGTGGCAGCTGGATTTCAGGCTGTGGATGAGGTATATGGACTTGTTAGTTGATTGGTTGCATATGGACTTGTTAGTTGATTGGTTGTATATGGACTTGTTAGTTGATGGTTGTATATGGACTTGTTAGTTGATTGACTGTATATGGACCTGTTAGTTGATCGACTGAATTTGGACTTGCTGGTTGACTGACTGTACATGAACTTGTCAGTTGATTCACTGTATATGAACTTGTTAGTTGATTGACTGTATACGGACTTGTTAGCTGAGAGTGTATATAGCTCATTAGCTGAGTGTATTTGGACTTGTTTGTTGAATTACTGCATATGGACTTGTTAACTGATTGAAAATGAACTTGTTAGTTGATCGACTGTATATGGACTTGTCAGCTTATTGACTGTATATGACTCTTTAGTTGACTGTATATGGACTTGTTAGTTGATTGATTGTAATGTTAGTTAACTAACTGTATACTGACTGATTGAATGATTTAGCAGTGTAGAAACATGCATCCAAATAAGTCAATGAATAAAACATATACTCATAAACACATACACATAAATGAATTCAAGTACATACATGCTGGTACCACACACACACCAAACACCATATACAGCAACTCATACCTACCCCTCCCTAGTATGTAAACTCTCTACTGAATACATAACATTCATCTCTAAATGAACAAGATAATAAGAAATTTGCTGCCAAGAACAAAACCTCTCTCTGCTTACCCTCTTTTTCGTAACCTCAACAAATTCACCAGTCAAAGAGGAGAAAAAGCAAAATCCCCAAGTCTGGTAATGCAACAAAGTTAAGTAACACACTGCAGCTGCAAGGCACAAAGCAGACGATACCACAGAACTTACCCACCTTCTCATAGGCTGCGCTGTAGGTGAGAACGACTTGGCCGAACGTCCCACCATGGCGGGAAAAGTTCAGCGTCAAGCTACGTGACAAGTCCATCGGGTCCACAGCCACTTGCTGCAGGTCTGGGGAGATGCCAAAGAGGCCATGAGGGTTGTCGTTGTATCTGCAACATTTTCAAAGATATAAAGTCATACAATACAATTACACACATAGATTCACAGACTTGACTGACCTGTCACCCACTGTGGGGCACTGGGTGCATCCCTCATCAATACAACTATGAAAAATAAAAGAAATGACCAAAAACCTTTTTTTTTCCAGTAGAAAACTTTTGACCAAAAAACAAATTTTTTTCCCCAGTAACATAACAATGAACGTAAATTAAAATCCAAAATGGTGAAAGACAAAAACTAAATGACTACTGAATTTAATCATTTACACTCAGTTTTCACTTCTCTTTACCTTTAGAAAAGGAACTCATTTTTAAGTTTTCAAAAATACTTACCTGTCCAAATGACCTCTTTAATATGATTTAACATGGAAACACCTTCGATTAATTGGAGCACAAGAAAAAATATGAAGTAGAGATAAATCCTGTTTGCTAATATTCTACCGACAAAATGATTTCCCCTGATTAGCAACATCACAGTTCAGTCTCTGCCTGATTCTGCCCTTTATTTGCATCCTTCCACCTGTCCCTGTTGTGGTCTACTTCCCCGCATTTCCATTATTTGGGGGATCTGTTCGTGATCTTGCACTTCACCTATGCACTTTGCCTCTGGATTCCTGTGTAATGACTTTCATGATACATTCCGCAGGCTCGTATTCCATCAGTATATTTCTCTGTATTTGTTACTGTTGGTCTGCGTTTCTTTGACTATATTGAAGATCAAATAGGATGTGCGAGCCTTGAAAAAAAAATCAAATTGGTGCCTGTTCGTTTGTCCGGTTATTGTTGCTTTGTACATGCGTCAAGTACATGGAATGTTAGGCAAACTTGGACAATCCTTTTTGGGAGCATATCTTCTTATCCCTTCTCTGTGCTCGGTGTTGACATTTCCGCTTGGTGATTTGATGCTGTAAGCAGCATTCGTTTGGAGTTATGGGCATATAATTGTTTCATCAAAGGAGCACGTGCCACTCTATTTGTTCGTTATTTACTATTTTCCTTTAGTTGTGTAGCTCCATTGGGCATATGTTTACATCAGTATAACGCCAGAGGTCAAGATAATAACGAGTACTGATTCATTTCTCTTGTAGATGAGACGATAAGGCTGCCAGGAAAGTAAGAGAAGAAGAAAAAGAAACACCCGAGGGTGTTGGGGATGTGGACCCAGAGAAGCACTGTCTAGACCTGCCTTTAGAGCAGTCCTGTACCACCCTTGGAGGCCTGCGCTGTGTGACGCTGACGCTGGGTACAAGAGTATAGACAACTTATGGGCACAAGCAGAGACATTATAGCAAGTGTTATAGTGATGATAAAAAGAGAAACTGGAAAAGACTCAAAGAAATCTTAAGAACCGCATGAGGGCTTTTGCGCCTTTGTAGTCACTAGACAAACCAGGACAAGCAAACAACAAGGAAAAGAAGCAGGGAACAATAAAAACAAAGGATCTCGAATGTCGGAGAAGGATGAAGGTCAGTTGACGTTTTCCCGATTTTCTGAGCAGCTTTGGTTCGTTCGGGTTCGTTTCGTTTTTTGTCTCCATGTTAACTTTGGTGCTTTGCGTGTATTTTTCTTTACAAGATTCTGTGTTGTTTTGTTACTACTTTCTATTTTCATTTGGAAGGGTACAGAACTAAAGATCACCTCACATTTCTGTTTTCCACCTATCTGCATGTTTGCTTG
>JADBJO010017381.1:27500-37846 GCA_016801955.1 Conus betulinus | reverse complement strand
GATGTCCGCCCTAACATGGCTCGCGCGCGCACCGCGCTCTGCGCCTCAGTGCTGTTGATCAGACCAGTGTAGGGCGGGGAAACCAAAACATTGGTACAACGGTGTTGCCAAACTTATTATTGTTAAGTCCTCGTCCTTCCTCCTCCTCCTCCCTCCGGCCTCTTTTTCTAACTACTCCCCTCCCCGCCTCCAACCTCTTCTTCTCTTCTGTCTTCTCTTCTTTCTCTGCTCCCTCTCCTCCCCTTCTCTCCCTAAAACCTCTCCCTCCCTCCTCGCTCGCCACCCCCCGCCCGCATTTTCACATTCCTTCATAGCTTCCGCATCGGCGGGTTTTGCGTCGGCGGCTCGGCCAGCAAAGCTATCGTGCGGGCGCTGCGGCGCTCAGGCATGTCAGACGTGGGGGGGTGTGTGTGGTTGGTGGTGTGTGGTGTGTGTGTGGGGGTGTGGGGGTGTTGTGGGGGGTGGGTTGGGTGGCGCGCGACCGGGCGCGCGCGTGTAGTATGTATGGGTGTGGTTGTGTGCGTATGTTGTGTGTGTGTGTGTGTTGTGTTGTGTTGTGTGGTGTGTGTGTGGTGTGTGGTGTGTGTGTGCGGCGCGCGCGCGTGTAGGTATCCAACGTGTGTATGCATGTACTATTACATGCATGATCTGGTCATGCAATGCCTTGTATGTGAATGTGCGTGCAATGTGCGTTATTTTGTACACCACAACATGCATTGTGTGTGTGTGTGCGCGTGCCGCGCGCCGCGCGCGTGCGGTGGTTTAGTGTGTGTGTGTGTGTTTGTTGTGTGCGTGACGCGCGTGCAATGTGTCATGCACGTCGCTTGTGTGTGTGTGTGTGTGTGCGTAACTGTGTGTGTCATAGCTTTCTGTCGTCTGTCTGTCTGTCCTGTCTGCCTGTCTGTAGGTCTGCGTCCTTCCTGCTCTCTGTCTCGCTGTTCTCTTGTCTTGTCTTCTCTCTCTCACTCTTTTTCTGATCCTCTCTCGCTCCCTCTCACCTCGTCGCTCTCTCTCTCTCCTCAATCGCTGTTGTCTACCCTCTCTGTGTGTGTGGTGTGTGGTTTGTGTTGTGTTGTGTGTACCACGAACCCGTCCCCGCCCCATCCATTTGTTCCGCTTTCTATTTTTTATAACACCACCTCCTCTGCACTAAGGCTTCTTGTTGTGCCAGTAACTCACCAGACACTTAGTTCGTTCTTCATTCTTTTCTTCTTCGCCACTCCACCCCTCCCCCCGCTCCTCCCCCCCCCCCCTCCCCCCCACCCACAACTCCTTCACATCTTCCTCATCCACCCACCCTTTCGTCGCTTCCAGCCCCCCCCCACTAATCTTCGTGTCTCTTCTGAACCTTCCCACCTGTGTGTGTGGTAAACCCCCACATCCACAACCCCCCCCCACCTGTCCCAATTTCCTGTTTGCCTGTCTTAATGTCTGTCTCGCTCCGTCGCTCCTCTCTCCTCATACATCATCATTATCATTATTGTGTCAGTGTGTGTGGATTTGACACTGGCATGATAGTGCCATGGGCAAGGACAAGGTGTTGGTACGACAGGCTGGACCCTAATGTTTTCCGTCCTTGCGGTCTTAGTCTCTCTCTGTTATGTCTCTGCTCTCTGTCTCTGCGCCCCCACTGTGCATTAGTGCCCCCCCCACTATCATGGGCTGCTCTCTGCCACCGCGTCGAACGCCTATGATATCTCCCTCGCCTCTCTCTCTCGCGTTCTCTCCTGTCCTCTGTCTCTCTCACCTCTCTCTCCCCCTCTAAACTCTCTCTTCCTTTTCTCAGATGACCCAGATTCAGTTGTCTCCCCGCTCTCTGTCTGTCTGCCTCTTTCTGTCCCTGTCTGCCTCTGTCTGTCTCTGTCTCTCTGTCTCTCCCTCCCTCTCTCTTCTCTCCCCTTCCTCCTCTCGCTCCCCCCCGCTCTCTCTCCCTCCCTGTCCCCCCCCCTCTCTCCTCTCTGGTCATCCCTCCCCCTCTCCCCCCCCCCGTCCCCCCCCCCCCCCCCCCCCCGCTCTCATATTTTACCCAGTTTTCAGACTGAGGTAAAAGTAGGTCAGTGAGGTCAGCAACTGACGCATGCTCGTCCAGAACCCCTTCTAAACGCCACCCCTCCCTCACCTCCCTCTCCCTCTCTCCTCTTCACTCTCTCTTTCTCTCCCCCCTCTCTCTCCCCACATCTCTCCGTCTCCTCCTCGCCTCTCTGCCCGAACGACCTCTCTCCACCCACAGGGACTCACCCCTTAGCGCTCAGAAACTGGTCTGATCGATGGCCGGTTAGGAAATGAGTCCCTGGCTGGCCGGGCAATTGAATCGCCTAGCCAACCCAGTGCTGCGTTCATTTACCTTTCGTTCGGTTCAGTTACGCGGGACTTTTACTTTCTGTCTACGTATTTCCTACGTAACTTTTGCCTATGTGCTCCCTATTTCCTTTTCGCCCCCCTAATTTGGGCTGTTTTGGCCTTTGTGTTTCTCCTGGTCTATTTTCCCCTAAGTATTGCTACTTCTTTCTCCTTTATTCAGACTTTCTCCTCCCCCCTACGTATTGCTACTTTTCCCCTACGTATTGCTACTTTCTCCTACGTATTGCTACTTTCTCCTCCTCGTATTGCTACTTTCCTTCCCTACGTATTGCTACCTTCTCTTCCTACTTTCTGCCTAACGTATAGCTACTTTCTCCTACGTATTGCTTTTCTCCTCTACGTATGCTACTTCTACTTTCTCCTACGTGATAGCTACTACTTTCTCCTACGTATTTTCTACTTTCCCCTACGTATTGCTACTTTTTCCCTTACTTTCTTCCTACGTATTGCTACTTCTCCTACTCCTCCGCGTATTGCTACTTTCCCCTACGTATTGCTACTTTTTCCCCTACGTATTGCTACTTCTCTTTCCCCTACGTATTGCTACTTTCTCCCCTACGTATTGCTACTTTTCCCCTACGTATTGCGACTTTCTCCCTACGTATTGCTACTTTCCCCTACGTATGGCTACTTGCTACTTTCCCCTACGTATGGCTACTTTCCCCTTACTATTCTACTTTCCCCTACGTATTGCTACTTTCCCCTACGTATTGCTACTCTCCCCTACCTACGTATTGCTACTTTCCCCTACGTATTGCTACTTTCCCCCTACGTATTGCTACTTCCCCTACGTATGCTACTTCTCCCCTAACCAAGTATTGGCTTACTTTCCCCCCACGTATTGTTATTTCACCCTTCCTACGGGCTTTCTCCCTACATTCCTGTTTTATGAGTGCAGTAGTGGGTACTTTCCTAAGCCCTTTGTTTTCTTTCTGCGATTTCGGTGCTTTTCCTGGAACGTGTGCTACTTTTGTGTGTGTGTATTGTGTGTGTTCCCTGTGGTGTGTTGTGTTCCCCTGTGTGTGTGTACTGTGCTACGTATTGAGTGTGTGTGTGTGTGTGCTACTTTGAGTGTGTGTGTGTGTGTGTGTGGTGTGCTGTGTTTGTGTGGTGTGTGTTGTGTGTGGATTCTCCTACCGTAAACTATTCCCTACGTATGGGATTTCCCCTACGTATTTTCATTTTCCATTGTTTTATTTGTTACAAGTCCTCCATGCCCCAAAAGGGGTCCTACGAATTAAAATACTTTAAATCTGTGTAATGCTTCGAATCCTTGTGTATGTGTGTGTTTGCGCGTGCATGTGTATGTGTGTGAGTGCTAATTTCACTGCATTGTGTTTCCGCGCGCGCGCGCTACGCGCGTCGTGGTTCATGTATGTAATGTGTGTGTGTGCATGCATGTGTGTATGTTTGTGCCCGCGCCGTGCGCGCGCGCGTTTTTTCTCTGTGTTTGTGTGTGTGTGTGTGTGTGTGTGTGTGTGTGGTGTGTTGTGTGTGTCGTACACGCGCGGGTGTGCGCGCGAGTGTGTGTGTGTGTGGTGTGGTGTGTGTGTGTGGGTGTGTGTGTGTGTGTGGTGTGTTGTGTGTGTGCATATAGGTGTGTTTTGTGCATGTCTGCGTGTGTGTGCACGCGAATGAAACGCGTAGCGTGTTTGTGTGTGAGTATGCGCGTGCACATGTGCGTAGGAAGTGTGTGTGTATGTGTGAGTGCATGATGTGGGTGTGTGCGCGTGTGTGTGTGTGGGTGTGACCGGTGTGAGAGAAAAGTAATCGTAGACTTGTTTGATATGAGCAGAGCGCACGAAGTGTGAAGTAGGAAGAGCAGAAATAGTAACGATACATGATGTGACAAGAACTGCACAACCATAGCAGCACGGGCCCCCCGGCACACAAAGCCAAAAAGTAGCGGCCAACAGAAATAGTAGCCTTGACTGACCAGTATAGCGGTGAACAGAAATAGTAGCCCTTGACTGACCAGTAGTAGCCCGCCAACAGAAATAGTAGCCTTGGATGGCTGACCGAAGTACGATGGGATCAGTGGTACTGGCTAAACAAAGCATGCTGGAGGAGGAAAAAGAAAAGGACTGGATTTCAAAATGTCAATAAATTGGTATTTGTTAAAGATGTCTGTTTATTTTCATTTCTACCAGTTTGTTCTCTCTCTTTACTTTCCATTACGTTTGTACTGTATGAACTTTCTTGAATAAAGATGCTTTCTGAAAAAAAAAAAAAAAAAACAAAAACAAAAACAAAAAAAGACTATTAATTGTCTTTCAGAAAAAGGCTTTAGTGACCTTTAGTGAAACATCTCTACAACACTCGCACGTTCTTAGGATATTTCTCTGTTTCAAGTCTTTGAAGTGCTTATTCCCCGCCCCCCCCCCCACTCCCACCTTCCCCAGCCCCTCTAAGTCAGGATACGTGGATTTCAAGCTTTCCATATGACGGGATCGCATGCAGGCTCATAATATACACCAATCCTGTGTGTAAGAAAAAAGAAACAACGTTGAAATTATGCAGGTATCGTAGCACTAGTGGGGACTGCTGCTTGCAGTAAGAAGTAGTGACAAGTAGGAGCAGAGAAACACTGACTGAACGAAACCTGAAATAAAAAAGTAGTCCACAGGTAGGAACAGTAACAGTGACTGAACGAACCCTGAAATAAAAAGTAGTCGTAAATAGGAGCAGTAACACTGACTGAAGGGAACATGACATAAAAAGTAGTCACAAGTAGGCACAGTAATTTTAACTGAACGAAACGTAAAATAATAGTGTAGTCATTAAGTAGGAACTGAACAGAAACGTTGAAATAAAAAGTCACCACAACGTAAGTCACAAACAGTAACACTGAACGGAATGTGAAATAAAAGTAGAGTCACAAGTAGGCACAGTAACATTAACTGAACGAAACATGACATAGAAAGTAGCCAAAAACAGGAACAGTCACAGTGGCTGAACGATACGTGAAATAAATAAAAAATAGCCACAAGTAGGAATAGTAACATTAACTGAACGAAACGTGAAATAAAAAAGTAGCCAGAGTACTGCTGAGCAAAAATAAGCACACAGACTGAACGCTGCCGAGAAATGTGTCATCGATCGAATGCAACCGTAATCGTCCTTCTTCTTCCGGGTCATGATTAACACAAGCGTTTTTTTCTCTGTCGCGCGTGTGGGTCGAATGCGTACAACGAGTGTCAATTGAAATGATGTATGGCGTGTGGGAGATATATAATATGCGCGCTGGCGAATGCCCCTAGTGATAATATATATAATGCTGAACAATTAAGTAGGGGGGGAAAACAAGTGCAGGTTTTAACATTCCTTCCATCAATATATTGTAATGATTTGGCAAAAATTAGAAATTGAAGAGGATAAAAAATGAAATAAATGGAAAATGTATATCATGAATATGAAAAAACCCTTCACTAGCTGCATGAGGAAACTATCGCAATTCCTCCCAAAGACAGATCTATATGTGTCGCCTGCTCCGAGGCCTTTCGTCCGCTGGATCGGACTCCATCAGGGAACACGGCTGATTGTGTCTGTGCTCTTGGCGTCAGATAGAGACACACCACAGTCCATAATTCTGTGGTGTTCCGACCGCCAAGGGTTCGAAAAAAGAAAATGCAACAGCACCCCCCCCAAAGCAGCCAGCGAAAGGTAGTAGAATTAAACAAAAGGAAAGTTTGGAGAGGAAAAAAAAGTGTTGAAAACTAAAAACATTAGGCAAAAAGTTATAAAATGTAAGGGACAATCTTTGAGCCTATGCTTGAGGATTCCATAGAATTGTGCAGAACTACCTTTCCTTGACGTCTCGTAAGGAGATGCTCATCACCCACTGATTGACCAAACAGTATAATGCTGACAATATATATATATCTATATATAATATATTATATATATATTGTTGTGTGTGTGTGTGTGTGTGTTGTGTTTGTGTGTGTGTGTGTGTGTGTGGTGTGTGCGGTCATGAAATGATACTTCCGAAACTCCATGTGGATTGGCGTTTATATGTATATTGTGTCCCCGAGTTGAGTTTGACGTACTCTTCGCAAGTTGTGGTGTGTGTTGTGTGTGTGTGTGTGGGTGTGTGTGTGTATGTGTGTGAGTGGTGTTTTGTGTGTGTGCGTGTGGTGTGTGTGTGTGTGTGTGTGTGTGGTGTTGTGTGTGTTGTGTGTGTGTGTGTGTTGAGTGCATGGTTGCGTGCGTGCGTGCGCGCGCGCGTGTGTGTGACTATGTGTGACTATCTGTGTGTGTGTTTTGTGTGTTTATGTGCGTGTGTGCGCGCGTGCGTGTCGTGCGAGAGAGAGAGAGAGGAGAGGGGAGATAGAGAGAGAGAGAGAGAGAGAGAGAGAGAGAGAGAGAGAGAGCGAGAGAGAAGACATATCCGTGTATAGATGATATATCTCATTAAGCAATGTCGATAAGAATTGTATGCTTGTATTGTATATACTCCATCTCCCTCTCTCTCTCTCTCTCTCCCCCTGTATATATATGTGTGTGTGTGTGTGTGTGTGTGTGTTGTGTGTTTGTGTGTGTGTGTTGTGTGGTGTGTGTGTAAAAAGCGGGTTTCCGTGGCTCTCTCTCTGTGTGTGTGTGTGTGTGGTGTTGTGTGTGTGTGTGTGTTGTGTGGTGTGTGTGTGTGTGTGTGTGAGCGAGCGTGGCGTGCGCACAGTGCGTTGCGTGTGTGCGCGCGCGCCACGACGCTCGCGCCCGTAAAGAGCGGTTTTGTGCCCTAAGAAGAGAATGTGTCGTTACCGTGTTCCTAGCCAGGCCTAATCTAATTCATTACTCGTGCCTACATCACTTCCTTCAAATGTTTGATGAAAGATGAATTCATTGAATGACATCCCCTATTCATTCCCCCTCTGCCTTTTCTCTCTCTCTCTCGCTCCTCTCTGTCGACGTAAACTAATTAGCTTTGTTTGATTTTGGCTTTGTTGACGGAAGCGCTTACCCCCCCCCAAAACCCCCCACCCCACAAAACCCCCCCCGCCTCATCCATCCCATCTCTACCAACCCCCCCCCCCCCCCCCCCTCTCCTCTCCTCCGCTCTCCTCTCTCTCTCTCCCTCTCTCTCTCTCCACTCTCTCTCTCTCTCTCTCTAAGAACAATGTTTAAGGTGTTCGTCTGTGTCCACGCGTTCGCTTAACGTTTGTTTTGCGTGGATAATGCCGACTACTTACAGCTTCATGCCAACATCCGACCAACTTATGCGTCTTTCTATTTCCATGGTTTATATTTCTCTTTTAAAAAAATATTCATTTTTTAAAAAATCTATTTATCGATTTGTTTATTTTTATTTTTATTTTTTCGTAATTACTGATTCAGTCGTGATATTAAATTTTTTTTTTTTTTTTTTTTTAATAATAGGGATTCTAGTGAACAAGTTTTACAACAATTTTGATATCTGATTCAGCTACTGCTTTAGCTCTTTTCCCGTTTTTGGTAACTGACTTAACCTTCGACAAAAAAACCAAGATGAATGTTTGTTATTATGGGCTAGTAATAAGATTAAATAGAAAGGAAGAATTGTGCCACCATTTTCCCCCTCCACGTCCCAGGATGGTTATGTCCCTTGGCCGTTCTTCGATCGGTAGGGAATGGAAGTCCCCATGTCTGAATCAGTCATTACACGACATCACTACGAAGACAGTTAATGAGGACTTCATGAAATTCCTTGGTTACACACTTTGACAAACGTTGATAATGCAAGTGCCTCTCTCCACCAAAATGAAGTGTTTGATTTGATATTTTGCTGTTTGTTGTTGCTTTTATTGTTGCTGCTGTTGTTTGTTGCATGTTGTTGCTGATGTTGTTTGTTGTCCGTTGTTGTTGTTGTTGCGGTGGTTGTTGTTGCTATAGTTGGTTGCTGTTGCTGCTGTTGTTGTCTTTTTGTAGTTGCTGTTGTAATTGTTTGCTGTTTGTTGTTGTTATTGGTTGCTGCTGGCTGTTGTTTATTTGCATGTTGCTGATGAGTGTTGTTATTGTTATGTTGTTTCTTGTTGTTGGTGTTGTTGTTCCTGTCTAGAATGACACGTCAGATAGACAACGGACGCACGGAAGAATCTTCTCTTTTATCATCAGCGAACAACATTTGTCCAGAACTAATGAATGCAAAATAAACGCACACCCCTCCATCCCCCATTCCCCAAAGCCTTTCTCCCCCGCCACTCATCCCCACCCCCCAGCCCCCCACTCCCCCTCCCCTTCCCACCCCATCCACCCCACTCACTCCCATGGTGTTTTGCAGATAACGACAAGAATCGCCCACCCCACGCTCAATGTGATGTTCACCAAGGGCATAGCAAATGTCATTTTGTTTCTTCCCCCCCCACCCGCCGCCCCCTTCCCCTTTCCCTCCGCGTCTCACAAACACAATGCATTTTTGTTACACGAGGCATCTCCAAACTGTATATTTTGTTTTGACGTTGCCAAAGTAAAATCGAACGAACAACATAATGGATTCTGGATCAAATTATGTCTGGTATTTAAAACACATATTCCTACATACAGACGGAGACTTGTAAACAAGTGTGACCTGTACACATTTCCTTATTTAAACGATTTATAGCGAAGATCCGCCGCTGCTGTTCCAGTTTCTCTGGGTTGCCATGGAGGGTCTTCGTCTCAACAACTGCCTGCACAGCATTCTCCGCATCCGATGGCCAGACACCATCAACAACAACGAGCTCTGGGGAGCAGAACAAACCAGCTGCCTGCAGAACAGGAAATCAAGCAACGACTGGAGCTGGGGCTGGATGGGACATACGCTGCGGAAGCCTGCAAGCAACACCCCTGACGAATGCATTAACATGGCAACGCCCAAGGACAAAACGGAAAAGAGGTCGGCCTAGGAACACCTGGCGCAGGGACTGGAAGCAGACATCAGGAAGGACATGGGGGATGACTTGGAACCAGCTGGAGAAAAAGAGCCCAGGACAGAGATGCCTGGAGGTCCTTGGTTGGCGGCCTTACCCCAGGAGGAGTAACAGACGATGATATGATGATTATGATGATGATGATGATGATAATGATGATGATGATGATGATGATGATGATGAATGATGATGATGGAGTGTCCCGTCTATACCAAAACACCGAGTTGACCGTCCAAACTGGATGATTTCATCTTCAGATATTTTTGTTTCAGGCCATTCAATCTTAGGCATGGTATTATTTATTTGTGCCACTGTTTTTGTCTCGTGTGTTTGCCTTAACCTTAACATAATGTTTGTTGGAGTGGGGCAAAGAAACGCAATGATCACAGAGAGAGAGATATATGAGAGAAAGAGAGAGATGAGAGAACGGAGAGAGAGAGAGAAGAGAGAGAGAGATAAGACACCCGACACGTCGACCACAACCCACACCTACCACGTCTACCCTAATCCCACACGCACAGAGAGAGATATAGGAGAGAGAGATAGAGATAGAGAGAGAAGAGGCGATAGAAGAGAAAGAGAGAGAGAGAGAGAGGATAGAGAGAGTTGAGAGAGAGATAGAGAAAAGAGATATAGCAGATCAATGTGACAACGTTAACACCCACCCCCCCCCCGTCTACCACCACTGGCCCCCACCCCCCCCCCAAAAAACCCACCCAACCACAACAAAAACAGGTCACAACATACACCCACACCCCACACCACCCACACACACACAAACACACACCCACCCACATCTTCACATCACACACCACCACAAATACCCACAACACAGACACCCACCCACACACACACACACAACACACACACCCACACACCACACACACACAACACCCATACATACATACACAACTCACTCTTCCTCAATCCTAGAATCTAGTGGCAAAGTGGATTTTAAAAAAAAAAAAGCGAAACATAATCTATTAATCTCCTCTCAACAAATACCCACTTCGGATGATTAAACTATCTAGCTATACATTATCTTTCTCTTTTTTTTTAACAACCTACTTTATTATGAATACTCTGATTTTGCGCGCGCGT
>JADBJO010017381.1:20000-22500 GCA_016801955.1 Conus betulinus | reverse complement strand
ACTGCTCTTCCTACTTCACACTTCGTGCGCTCTGCTCATATCAAACAAGTCTCTACGATTTCTTTTCTCTCACACATACACACACACACACACACACACGCGCACACACCCATGGCACTCACACATACACACACACACACACGCACATGTGCACGCGCACTCACACACACATACACGCACGTGCGCGCATGCGCGTGCACACACACGCACATGCACACAACACACCTATATGCACAGACACACACACACACACACACACACACACACACACACACACACACACACACACACACACACACACACACTCGCGCGCGCGCGTGTACGTACACACACACACACACACACACACACAACACACACACACACACACACACACAGAGAAAAACGCGCGCGCGCACGCGCGCACACACATACACACATGCATGCACACACACACACACACAACATACACACGCGCGCGCGCGCGCGCGCGCCCACACATGCATGCACTCACACACATACACATGCACGCGCAAACACACACACACACAAAGATTCGAAGATTTCACAGATTTAAAGATTTTAATCCTGTGACCCCTTTTGGGGCATGGAGGACTTGTAAACAAATAAAACAATGGAAATGAAACACATCAAATATCCAAAAATTTTCCCAATAATCCACACACACACACACACACACAGTACACACACACACACACACACACACACACACGCACGCAAACACACACACACACACACAAGTACACACACACACACACACACACACGTAGGGGACACACACACACACACACAACACACAAACTTACACACTTCCAGAAAAGCACGAAATCGCAGAAAGAAAACAAAGGGCAAAATACCACTCACTGCACTCATAAAACCAGGAATGTAGGGAGAAAGCCGTAGGAGGTGAAATTAACAATACGTGGGGGAAAGTAGCAATACGTAGGGGAGAGTAGCAATACGTAGGGAAAGTAGCAATACGTAGGAGAAAGTAGCAATACGTAGGGGAAAGTAGCAATACGTAGGGGAGAGTAGCAATACGTAGGGGAAAGTAGCAATACGTAGGGGAGAGTAGCAATACGTAGGGGAAAGTAGCAATACGTAGGGGAAAGTAGCAATACGTAGGAGAAAGTAGCAATACGTCGGGGGAGAAAGTAGCAATACGTAGGAGAAAAGTAGCAATACGTAGGAGAAAGTAGCAATACGTAGGGGAAAGTAGCAATGCGTAGGAGAAAGTAGCAATACGTAGGAAGGGGAAAGTAGCAATACGTAGGGGAAAGTAGCAATACGTAGGGGAGAAAGTAGCTATACGTAGGAGAAAGTAGCAATACGTAGGAGAAAGTAGCTATACGTAGGAGAAGGTAGCAATACGTAGGGAAGAAAGTAGCAATACGTAGGAGAAAGTAGCAATACGTAGGAGAAAGTAGCAATACGTAGGGGAAAGTAGCAATACGTAGGGGGGGATAGCCATACAAAGGCTAAAAGTAGCAATACTTAGGGGAAATAGCCACACATAGGCCAAAACAGCAATACGTAGGCGAAAGTAACGATACGTAGGGAAAAGTCCCCGCTCACTGAACGAAGCACTGGTGGCGGCGATTCCATTGCCCGGCCAGTGACCTCATTCCTAACCGGCCATCGATCAGCCCAGTTCTGAGCGCTGTGTGAGTCCCTGTGGGTTGGAAGTCGGTCAGGCTGAGAGAGAGAGAGAGAGAGAGAGAGAGAGAGAGCGTAGAGGGTCTGACGGAATTCGTGTGCTGACCTCACTGACCTACTTTTACCTCAGTCTGAAACTGGGTCATTCGTGGGGGGGGGGGGGGGGAAAACTGGGTCACCTCAGAGAGCGGGGGGGGGGGGGGAGAGGGGGGGGGGGGGGGGGAGAGGGGGGGGGGGAGGGGGGGGGGGAGAGAGGGGGGATAGAGAGAGAGAGGAGGAAGGGAGGGAAAGAGAGGGAGCGAGGGGGGGGGAGAGACAGACAGACAGACAGACAGAGGCAGACAGACAGAAAGAGGCAGACAGAGAGCGAGAAACTGAATCTGGGTCATCTGAGAAAAGGAAGAGAGAGAGGGGGAGAGAGAGAGACAGAGAGAGAGAGAGAGAAAGAGAGAGAGAGAGAGGGAGATATATAGGGGGGGGGGGGGGGGGGGGGTGGGGGGGGGCGCAGAGACAGAGACAGAGAGAGACTAAGACCGCAAGGAGGAAATTTTAGGTCCAGCCTCGTCTTACAAATTGTCCTTGCCATGGCCTATCATGCCAGTGTCTATCCTTTACACTGACAAATAATGATAATGATGATGATGATGAGAGAGAGACGGAGACAGAGACAGAGAGGCAAACAGGAAATTGAGTGGGGGGGAGGTGGGGGTTTTTAAAAAAGGGGTGAAGGTAGTGGGGGGGGGGGGGGGTGGAGAGCCAAGAAAAGAATGCGAACATAACTAATGTCTCTGCGTTACTGGCCAAAGCCTCGTGCTGAAGGTGGTGTTTATAAAAATAGAAAGCC
>JADBJO010017381.1:0-10000 GCA_016801955.1 Conus betulinus | reverse complement strand
TAAGGTAAGGTAATGTTGCTTATAGCCCAGCCGACCGCAAAGGCCCACATCAGGGCTGTCACCACGCTGAAGTCAGCTGACAAGTCAAAAACAAAAAAAAAAAAAAACAAAAAACCATTCACACGTCTTTAAAATACGTCTTCTAGAAACGCACAAGAAACTTCCTTTAAAAAAAAATCTTCTTTCGCAAAATCTTAGATCAGATGAAAAATGTGATGTAATCTCTTTCAGATAGTCAAAGATCACGTCAGGTGGGACATCTCTGAACAGGGTTTTCATGGACTCTGCTGTAAAATGTTTATGTCTCACATCGTGCAAGTCCTAACACTCTAAAAGAATATGTTTCACTGAGAGTGGAACATGACATGGAATGCACCACGGAGCTTCTTCACCTTTTAAAGGATAAGAATGGGTATAAAACGAGTGGCCTGTGTGCAAACGGCACAAGACTGTTTCGCCTTTAAGGCCACCCTCGGGAACATGGTAAAAACTCTTTCAGGTTTGGACGGATTTTTTAAAAGTTTGTTATCCGTCTGCGTGTTCCATTCCTCTTGCCAGAGGCCTTTGACATAAGCCTGTGCTTTGGGTTTGAGATCAGTGTAGGGGATAGACAATCTGCTCAACTTTTCCTTTGTGGCACTCTTGGCAAGTGGAGCAGCCACCTCGTTGCCTCGAATGCCCACATGACTAAAACAACAAGATGCAAAGCATATAAATGTACTCCCAGTAAGTAGTAGTACAACAAAAAGAAAAAAAAAAGATAGATGTAAATCAGTCACTATAGCACTTTCTCCCCTTTTGGGGCAGAAATTTTGTATGTAAGAAAAAAGGAGAAAAAAAAAAAACTGCTTTTCCCGGCGGGTAAATGAATTCAAGGCTCCCGCGTGACAGGCGGGGACACTATCCACTATACTACCGAAATCTTACAAAAATTGGTTACACTTCAGTTTATAAACGTTTATTGCTTAAGCTGTACATCTCAAAATTATCATTTATAGCCGTTAGTAACGGCTATTCTGTTCAAATGAAAGATCGGGCATCATCCGTGACCCATAATGAACATATCTACAAATTTCCAGAAAGATCGGTCCAACAGTTTGTCTGGAGTGTGTGGAACACATTTTGATCACGGACGGACAGACAGACAGACAGACAGACACACACACACACACACACACACACACACACACACACACACACACACACACACACACACACACACACACACACACACACACACACAGCACACAGCATTTCTTCGTTGGCAATAACTGATAGCAAACACCCAAACACTCACTCAACCAGACCACCCAAGGATTTACAAAGACAATAACAGTTTATTAATTATAAAAATCGACAATACTCATTCATTCCATATGGGGAGAGAGGCCTAACCAAAGAAGACTGAAGACAGAGGAGAGACCAAGTAAGAACAGAAGGGTAAAGAAGAGGGGGAGAGTACCTATCAGTTCTAGGCTAGCTGCGGAACAAAATAACCCAAAAGCCCATAGAAAAGCAAATCCTCCTCCCTCCCCCGGGACTCCCACTACCAGCCAACTAATTAAAGAATTTCATAATGAAAGAAGAACGATAGGGGAGAGACAGACTAAATAAGATTCAGACAGGTCAAAAAACCTTCACACCACCAAAGCAATCACAACCATTTCCACTCAGTCACTCCAAAACAGCCAGACTTCATTTCCTCGTCAACCATGCCAGCCTGCATGTAATTCACTGCTATTTCAGTCCCACGTCCACGGCAACACAGCACAAGCACGAATACACTTAGACATCACCCAAGTCTGAGTTCCTGCGACGCACGGTCAGCTCTAAAATTGTCCCACATCCCAGGGCCACACGGATCAGCCAGAACAGTAGCGTTGAAGAAGTCCCGGTCCCACGTCGTCAGTTCTAGAAGATGGGAGGGGTGGACGTGACAGACCTCCAGGGGTGTCCAGAGGTGGATCCGGCCTTCTGAGACAAACAGGGTCAACGCCCTGCAGCGACGACGATCAATACGTGTACAGGGCAAATTATCAGGGTGTGTCTGGGTGTGCATGCGGCATGCGTGTGTACCGTGAGCGGGGACTCTATTTGATCAAGTCTAACCACTTGTTTTCAAAATTTTACTGGAAAAAACTATCAAGCAGCTCATCCCTTTTTCACAATGGGATGAAATACTGAAATTATTCTTAAAACAATACAAAATATGACACAAAGACAGAGGGCTGACAAAAAACAGATAAACACGACGGGACGAGTCCAAAGCGTGGGCGTCGGGATAGGAGACCCTTATTTTCCGACTTAATCTTAGTCACACAGGCACTCCAATTAGCGTGATGCGTTCGTCCCGAGTGTTTGTCAATTAAAGACAGCTAACTATAAGAGAAGGAAAGAATAGACAATATAGACATATGAATAAGGAACCCAGTCTTAGAACCTTAATCTAACCAAAAACAGACTAATTTCTCCCCAAAGACAAATTAAGACCCCTTCTGACTGGATTCCTGGCTACGTAGGAGTGCAAAAAAACTGACTTGGTCACCAAGGTTTGTACCTTTTCCAAAGGTGCCCAGGAAACCTAATATAAAACGGGAGAATTTGTATCTAAGGAAAACGTTACCAGTAAAGGTAACAACACACAAGAAACTATAAGAGAATGTTCTAACCATGAACTTAAACTTGTAAAAAATAAAAAAAAGGGAAAAAAAAAAAAAACAAAAAAAAACTTGCCTAAATAACTGAGTACGAAACTCACCAAAAACGGCGGGTGAAAGGGGGGAGATGAAGAGGTAGATATGCTGGTCAGCTCCTGGCCCCAGCGAAGAACCCAGGGGCTGTTCAGCCGTTCCCCACCAAGGGAAACCGGTCTGGGGCGACCAAAGGGAAGATGTGCCAGTGGTTGGGAATAGAGATTCCCCCAAACACGCAGCGGTTTCCTCCACCCAAAAAAAAGGTTAAGGACCAGCCGCTGATCTGCACCGAAGCAGACAAAAAAATAATACCACTGCACTGGGACAGCGATCCCACTCGACTCAACGTTGAAATCAGAGTGCCACTCACTCTCTTGCCTCCTTCCTCCAACCCTGAACTCGTGAACACTACCTCTCCGCCAGAGTTAAACTGTACTGACACAAAACTTAACGAAAAACACGTGCAGGCAGCACAAAACCGCTCAGCCACACTCCTGTCACCCAATACAAGAAGTGGAAAAGAAAAAAATGCAGTGGGGGATGCAGGAAAAAAAAAAAAAAAAATAAATACACGGACAGCACGCCAAGCCCTTCCACTGACAGCCAAATGGTGACAGTCTCGTGTGAAACCAGCAGACACTGCTAAGGGTGGTTTCACACTGCTAAAGCAAGGCTGAGTAGGCTGGCGACCGTCCGTGACAACCCCCCCACTGAAAAAGACTGTGCCACCGAGGCACAGTTTGCTGCAGCCCCCGCAACCTACCGGGTAAAAGTGAAGCAAATTATTTATACTAAGGGTATCTCACCGCCAAATATACACAATTGTAAAAATCCCTTCGTCCTTGTCAGTAAGACGAACTGCACGAACTGCTCTTCCAGACAGAAAATTTTTCTCATGACATCCGACTGAGGTAGTCAGCTTCGACATTGTTTTTACCAGGAATATGTCGAAATGTGAACTCCAAACTCTGGAGCTCAATGGCCCAGCCCATGAGGCGACGACTAACCGGGCGGATGCGATGGAGGTAGGCCAGAGGGTGATGATCGGTTTCTAGGACAAATTCTCGTCCGTAAAGGTATGGGTAAAAGCGCCGAGTTGCCCAAACCACAGCGAGACACTCTTGCTCGATAGTATGGTATTTCAGTTCAGCTCCTACCAACTTTTTACTGGCGTAGGCAACTGGTAGTAGGCCTCTTCCCTGGTCTTGAAGTAGAACTGCTCCCAAGCCTGTGCTCGATGCATCAGTCCTAAGGACATAGGGTTTCGTTGGATCAGCCAACTGAAGGACAGGCTGCTGGATCAAGGCAGTTTTGAGTGACTCGAATGCCTCTGTGTCTTTGGAATCCCATTTCAAAGTCTCTGGCTTCTTAGCTCCAGTCTTGTCGGTAAGAGAGGTTTGGCCATATCTGCAAAGTGGGGAATAAACTTCCTGTAATAACCGACAAGCCCTAAGAAGGACCCTTAGCTCTTTTTTGGTTTTTGGAGGTAGTAGAGCATCCTGAATCTTCTGTACCTTGTCCTGCTCGGGCAGCATGTATCCGCGACCAATCACGTGGCCTAGGGAGGAAATCTCTGCTTCACCTATCAGACACTTGGTAGGACGGGCCGCCGCCAGTTGCACTTGGCGCAGACGCTCAAACAGAGTCCTGAGTGATCCCAGATGACTTGTCCAATCCTTAGAAGCCAAGAGCAAATCGTCGATAAAGTTATGGGCCCTCTTCATGTCCAATGGTCCAATCAAGTCGACTCCGACTTTGTTGAAGGGCGTAGTGACGAGAGGTACAGATCGAGGGGGACTCTAACATTGCGGCCCTTGGGAGTAGTTCTCTGGCAGATATCACATGTGCGGCAATATTTCCTGACATCCTGTGTTATACCTGGCCAGTAAAAGTCATGTTGGACTCGCTCGAGAGTCCGGCGTGCACCAAGGTGACCGGCCCTGGGTGTATCATGGCCCAACCGCAGCACAGTATTTCGAAGAGCCTTGGGCACAACCAGCTGAGAGGAAGTCATAGTAGGCGTAGTGTAACGTCTATGTATCAGGCCACGATGTTTTACAAACTGGGACGAACCATTGTGAAAACGTCTTTGGGGGGCTTGCCCACTAACTCTCGCACAGTATTCAGGGTTGGATCCGTCCTTTGTAAGTTCAGCACAGCATCTGGGTCCAAAGATACAGTGTCATGTGAGGACAAGGGTTTCAAGAGGGGCTTTAAAGCTTCCTTTTCCTTCTGGGCCTGAGAACGTGTAACAGCTGCTACAACTACTTCCGGGGGGAGCTCTGTAGAAACTGGCTTGTCCTCTCCATTTTCAAAGCTGACAGTGTTGCCAATAAGAAGGGAATAGGCAGGTTGATGAAGAGCTACAGCCCACACCTTACCCTTGAAGTAAGGAGTTGAAACTTCCACCAGTACTGTGGGGGACGAGTCGCCTGAAAGGATGACTCAACTCCTGTAACCTGGCAGTCTTGGCCGCGGGGAACATCCTCAGGAACTAGCCGCTGGTCCACGAACACAGCGGTAGCACCAGAGTCTCTCTAATTGCTTCAACCACCTTGCCACACACGACTGAGGGAAACGTGGGGCATGTAGGTGTGGTCACCTCGATCTCTCCAAAAAGCAACACTGGCCCGGGAAACATTTTGCTTAGACTTTTTGCCCCATGTGGGACAATTTCTCGCTATATGTCCCTCCTCCTCCTCACACGAAAGCAGACCCTAGATCCATTACGAGACTTTGTTGTTTGACCCGATTTTGCGTCTTCCATGGACGAAGTTAGCTTGGACTCTTTCCCCTCCGGCTCTGTAGATTTCGTTGGGCCTCCAAAGTTAGAGGTTTTGAAGTGGCGCCTGGCATCGGCAAAGGCTTCAGCAACCTTAATGGCTTTGGCGAACGTCTTGGGACGAGTCTCGCCCAACTTATAACGAAGCTCAGTGGACACTGAATTCATAAGCTGTTCTGTAAGAAAACAGTCCTTCACGCTCATCTCTGATGCCTCTAACCAGTAGTCCATCGTACGTCGAAGGCGCTCTCCCAAACTGATGGAAGGTCTCATCAGATGACTTCTTCATGGTACGGAATTGCTTCCGGTATGACTCTGGAGTCATATGTAGCCTACGACGAAGGGCAGCCTTCAGTTCAGTGTAACTGGCACCGCGTGGAATATCCGTAAATGCTTCCTTGGGCCTTTCCAGTTAAGTTCCCAATCAGGTAGAGGGCCTTTTTCTCGTCCGACATCTGGTAAGCCTCCGCTACAATCTCGAAGTGTTCAATGTACGTGTCTATAGATTCACTCGCATGATACACTGGCATGCGGAGCTTAGTGGAGCCAACGGTGGTTGTTCGAGTGTCTGCGCGTTCCCTATGACACGTCGAGGAGTTCCAGTGTTCTGCGACAGATCATGAGTCTCTCCCTCCGAGTGGACAGACAGTTGTTCCAGAAATTCTGCGCGGATCTTATTTCTCTCCTCTCCAGTCTTGCCTGAAAATCCAGTTCCACCTGTCTCTGAGCCTCTTCTTTCGCAAGCCTATCCTTCTGTTCTTTCTCCTCTCTCTCCATTCTTCTTCTCTCTCCTCCAACTCCCTCCTCCACTGACGGTCTCTTTCCTCTCTCTCATCCTCCTCTCTTCCATCTCCATCTTCCACTTTCTCTCTTCCCTTGCCTCCCTCTCCTCCCTCTCCAATCTCCTCTCTTCTTTTTCACGCCTCTCCTTAGCTT
This sequence comes from Conus betulinus, assembly GCA_016801955.1. Taxonomy (NCBI): domain Eukaryota; kingdom Metazoa; phylum Mollusca; class Gastropoda; order Neogastropoda; family Conidae; genus Conus; species Conus betulinus. The sequence goes on along the minus strand of JADBJO010017381.1, from coordinate 3,589 downwards.
CCCTCTCTTCTTTTTCACGCCTTTCTTTAGCTTCCCTCTCTTCTTTCTCCATCCTCATAACGACAAAGGGATCTGGAGTACAGGCCCTAGAAAACGAGGAGGAACAGGCGAGGGCCCATAACGAAGCTCCTCGATAGGATGGTGAAGTGGGCGGCGATGTGAGGTCGGTAGAGGTGGCCCGCGAAGGGACGGCGATCCAGGGAGGGGACCTGTCAACGATGACTGAAGGGGAAGTAGTCACAGGTGGCTGAGTACCACCCAGCAGAGAAAAACTTGGGTAGAGGGACCAGTGGTGACCTGAGTTGTGCGGCGGTCCACAGGTGTGGCCATGCCTGGTAGCACACCCATCGCCACACGAGATCGGGTCATTCTGCGATCCTCCCCTTCTGCCATTTTGCAAAGCTCGAAGAATGCACACCGCGATGTCAAGAAAGAAAATGGGGAAGAAAAACCACAAGGTAATTGAAGACAAGGCTATCCGTCAAAGGGCTACAATCCCTCGATATGCCACAGCTGTAGACAATGGAATAAGATTAGCCTAAAACAAAAAAGAGAAAAGACAAACACGTTCAACCACGCTGGCAATGGAATACCTACAGTTAAGTCACCTTGACCCTCCTACACACCAGGAAGATGGAAAACTTATAAAGTATGGAGACTTCAAATCACTAAACAAATCAATGTCCAAATAAGTTCAAACAACGCTGAAGGATCTCACAGCTAAGGATAGCAGACCCACTACAGCCACAAAACGACAAAGTGAAAAAGTGCCCTTCCCTGGGGCACGAAAAGTAAGCACGGACAAACAAAATACGACACCCGAGTATAAAATCAATGTGCACCCAACAGCACAGAGCGAAAAGAGATCAAAGAGATCAAAGGCGAAACCAAGTGCCTCTTTGCCAGGTATAGTTACGACACTGAAGTGGTAACACCACAACCTAAGTACCACCAGTAAATCGACACACCACCCACGACCCCAAATGTGGGTGTGTCTTCAAGGATAAACGCAACTGACCGAAAGTACCAAACTTCTAACACCGTAAGTGAAAATGATATAATCGAATAATCAATCAACTATATCCAACCGACATCTAAAAAAACAAAAAGCGAAAACTCTCAAAGTTATCCAAGTCAGGCCACGATCTCGCCTGCCATACCACAATGATAAAACTGCTATCTACAGGTGAAAACAACTTCCTTCAAACACTCAAAGTGGGCCAACCAGCCTGACTGGAAATCACCGCTCTATACCTTTACTGACAGCTGGCATGCAAGAAGGGAAGTAAAGCAATTATTTTTTTTTTTTTACTAAATACAAAAAAAAAACGCGACAAAAAACTCACGCCCGAAAGTGCCGGAAGCACAATCTTAAACTTGGGCTTGACAGACGAACTGTCCACTGATAAACCGAGAATTGCCACGAACTGACAATATGATTCGCTATCAGTGAAGGACTAACATTACACAAACGACGGCGACAGAAACAAAAAAAACGAACCGCTAGTCGGGTCAATAACCTCACGACCTTACACCTGTTCCCCAAACAGCAGCACGCGTGCCACACCCATGAGGAGCGGAAAAGATGCAGCGACCTGTCACTAAACCCGAAAAAACACGTGCAGAGAAAGAGACGGAATGCGGAGGCGGTAGGCGACTGGGTCAAACAAGGTCTCCACTCTACTTGGGGTGCCGATAGGTGTGAAGGTGGGGAGGGGGGAAAAGCTAAAGCAACAGAGGCACAGTGGAAAAACACCTTTAACCTAAATAGTGTTTCTATCCATACACACCACTGACAGCTTTATTCCTCCCACACCAATTCACACACACTCACACTAGGCATGAATTGAAAAAAACACCCTAACTACCAGTAACAGGCATTTTTATTCAAAAGAACTATGCAAATGAAATCGAAAAGACTTTAAAAAAAAAAAGAAAAGAAGGGGATACTCCCTTTTTACAAAGATCACAAAAGTACGAAGAAAAATTTTTTTTTTTTTAAATAAGCATAAGAGGATCCTTACACAGGGCCAAACCACTAACACCAGAGAGCAAGAGGACTAGCTACTATGGCAGGAGGCAGGTCGACCTACCTATACTCACCTCACTACTCTCAGCAACTCGGGTACTGCCAAACAACCGCAAACCTAAGTCAGCACAAATACTGACATCGACGACTCTGCACAAAGAAAACGATTTCCCCCACCAACTATCTCCACCCAACCTCTAGTCATGCACTAGATACAACCAGGGAGGCCGCACGGAAGACAGAAGGCGGAAACTAGCGGAGTACGAAACACTATACTACAACACGGAAACGGACGGACACAGAACGGGAGTGCCGGCGACCGCGACGAAAAAACACGGGTCCCCCCCCCAACAGTCCCAACCTGGTCCGCCCCTGGGGACCCCCTTACACTCTAGGGCCCCACCCAGCCAACCACCCACTACAAACTAAGGGACCGGACGAACGAACACACAACACACAACACAATTCCAGAGCGCCCCGACAAAGCGAGAGCTGGGGTGCCGCCAATATCCTGCCAAGTGTCGAATTACATCCCTTAGTTACCCCGCATCTCCACCAAGATGTCAAGGTTAAGGACCTTGTAAGGGAGGGAAAGACAAAGGGGAAAATTCGACACTGGCAATAACTGATAGCAAACACCCAAACACTCACTCAACCAGACCACCCAAGGATTTACAAAGACAATAACAGTTTATTAATTATAAAATCGACAATACTCATTCATTCCATATGGGGAGAGAGGCCTAACCAAAGAAGACTGAAGACAGAGGAGAGACCAAGTAAGAACAGAAGGTAAAGAAGAGGGGAGAGTACCTATCAGTTCTAGGCTAGCTATGGAAACAAAATAACCCAAAAGCCCATAGAAAAGCAAATCCTCCCTCCCCCCGGGACTCCCACTACCAGCCCAACTAATTAAAGAATTTCATAATGAAAGAAGAACGATAGGGGAGAGACAGACTAAATAAGATTCAAGACAGGTCAAAAAAACTTCACACCACCAAAGTAATCACAACCATTCCACTCAGTCACTCCAAAAACAGCCAGACTTCATTTCCTCGTCAACCATGCCAGCCTGCATGTAATTCACTGCTATTTCAGTCCCACGTCCACGGCAACACAGCACAAGCACGAATACACTTAGACATCACCCAAGTCTGAGTTCCTGCGACGCACGGTCAGCTCTAAATTGTCCCACATCCAGGGCCACACGGATCAGCCAGAACAGTAGCGTTGAAGAAGTCCCGGTCCCACGTCGTCAGTTCTAGAAGATGGGAGGGGGTGGACGTGACAGACCTCCAGGGGTGTCCAGAGGTGGATCCGGCCTTCTGAGACAAACAGGGTCAACGCCCTGCAGCGACGATCAATACGTGTACAGGGCAAATTATCAGGGTGTGTCTGGGTGTGTGCATGCGCGCATGCGTGTGTACCGTGAGCGGGGACTCTATTGAATCAAGTCTAACCACTTGTTTTTCAAAATTTTACTGGAAAATAACTATCAAGCAGCTCATCCCTTTTTCACAATGGGATGAAATACTGAAATTATTCTTAAAACAATACAAA
>JADBJO010017380.1:30000-37856 GCA_016801955.1 Conus betulinus | reverse complement strand
CTTGAAGGGGCTTCTCTTCTGAGGACTCCTCTGCTGCCACGCTGTCCACGAGTTTCTTTCTGCTGGATGGGATCAGGGCTGGTTCAGGTAGGAAGGTCTAGCCAAACCGTAGACTACGCACCCCAAGTCCCACTTTGGAGCAGATCAGAACCCTGTAAAGATGGAGAAGAGTTTTTTTATGAGCGCCCCAATCCGTGTGTGCCACAACTCCTAGAATATTCAGTGCTTTCTGACAAATAGTTTTTAAGTGCTGGATGTGACTTTTAAGTTTCAGGTTTTGATTTTTAAAAAAACCGAAATTTTGCTTCTTTCGCAGCTGGAATGGTGGACTTGTCCAGACGACTTTCAGGATCAGCTAACGAAAATTGTGAAAAGGGATATGATGTGTTGTGGTGCTTGAAAAGGTAACCCCTTTCTTCGGCCCCCTGTCGAATCTTCTCCACACAAAGTTGAGTCGACGCTGTACGCTGGCCCAAGAGGTTCTGTCACGAGGCCTGCGACGTTGGTCCATTTTGGGGTGTAATATTATTTACTTATTTATTTTTGTTGTTGTTGTCGTGTATCAATCCCTTAATGTGGCTTGTAGTGTGTTTGCGCCTTAATGTCGTTCAGCTCAGGTTAGTTTTACTCTCTCTCTCTCTCTCTCTCTCTCTCTCTCTCTCTCTCTCTCTCTCTCTCTAATTTCACTGTCAGTGCAATTCACTCTGCAGGTTCACGTGTGGCTGGTGCCTTTCTCTTGAACTGGCTGTCTCAATCGGCCTCTCACCTTCTTTTTACCTGCCAACACGTGCAGCATTCCCCTTAGCTTGAGGTATTTTCACTCCATGACGTATGGTGGCATGTTTGCTGCCAACGGTTAGGAAGGTTTTCTCTTCACTTTGTACGGAAGACGTCCCTGGGAGCGCCCGCTCCGGTTCTGGTTCTCGCCCAAATCGCCGAAGGTACAGTCAGTACCTTCATTCCTGCAGTCGGCCTGTAGGGGAGGGATGTCAGCGTTTCTGCATCTGCTCGGCTGATTCTCTCGACTGGACAGAGGGCAGAGAGTCACTTGACCCGCCACTTTCGTGGGTCACCCACGGGTAGCTGGTAAGCATCAGTTGTGTTTCGTTGGTTTTTTTTGTTTGGGTTTTTTTGTTTGTTTGTTTGTTTTTTTTTTAGCCGGCGAATTCTTCTCTTTTGCGCAATTTTTTTTTTTTTCAAAATTATAAAAGAAAATATTGTTTGAGACCACTTTTCCCTGGTTAATTCGATCTTTAACCTGGCCATTCAAAATTAACATTCAAAATTCTCTCTCCTTTCAATTCATCTGTTGATGCGTAGTCGGTGGGGATAGGGGAGAACCTGGTGATTCAGGGTTGGGACTTGCTTGCTCTCACTCGTCCGCCCCAGTCACAATCGCCTGTCATATTCTTCGCCCACCGTCTGCTTGTGTATGCAAGGGGAACGAGTGTTTTGTGTTTGCGAGCGTGCGTACGCACGATTAGACGTTTGGGTGTGTGGTTTGAGATTGTGTGATTATTTTGAAGTGTTATTATAGATGTGGGTGTAATCGTGCCATTAAATTATGATTATTTGTAAATGTGGTGGCAATTGTAAAGCAATGATTGCTGTACTCTTTAAGTTCAAATCTTAAGAAAGGAAAATGTGTTATGGTCATTGAACGTGAGTGAAGGAGGGATGGAGATATAAGTTGCTATTCCTGTCTTCAAACTGTTAATTCGATGTCATTTCTTGCCTGCCTCGTGTGCGAGATCCTTTAGCGAACATTCCTCATTTGTTTTGTTTACTGTTTTACCCTCAGGTCCGTGTTGAGCTGGTGCTACTAATGTGTTTCAGCAAACACCGCCCCTCGCCCTTCATGCGGGTGGCTGTTAGGATTTAGCAGCATATTTCATACCATACTGACTGCGGGGTTCTAGTACCCCTTTCCTGTTCCTTTCCTTTCTCTTTCTCTCCTCCCGCTGGCTGTACCCGGGGCTGACGTCCTTGAGGCCGCAGTGTGAGCACACACGTTCTTCACCGGATGGTTCTACCCCTGTCCGGACCTGTGACGACTACCTCCTCGTCCGACGGGATGTGTTCCACACTGCGTTTTCAGACTTCATGCGGCCCGTGTGACAGCTATAGGCTAACTCTGTGTCGTGCTATTGGGGAAGTGTGTGTGGGTGTGTGCTGCGGGTGCCAGCAATGGAAAACTATTCAGAACAGATCTGGTTTGGTACACCCGATTGGACATGATATTCCCAGTGAACTTTGGGGAGGTAAGGGTGGGGGACAACAGGAAGGAACAAACGAATGTTTGTGTTGAAATGCTTATTTGTGACTATGTATGTTGTGTGTGTTGAAATGCTTATTTGTGACTATGTGTATGTTGGTGTGAATCAATGGTGTGTTGTATTGTAATCTTTCCTGTGTGATCTCTTGCAGAGCGTGTGAGGTCAGTCACTCCCTTGGCTCCCTTTTAGACCGATCCTGTCAGGGCCGACCTCCAGGGGCCGGTCGTGACAGGCTCCAACTGGGCACAGTGCGAAGTCATCAGCAAACAGACATGACTCGGAACCCTCGTTTACTGAATTGATAAAGTCGTTAATTTTAATACTTAAGACAGCAGGAAAAAGAATGCTCCCTTGATGTCACCCAACTCCTGCTCATGGATGTCAGACAGCAAGGTGCCAATACGGATTTGGAACTGCCGTTCAGCCAGAAAGTTTAGAATAAATAAAGGCAGATGCCCACGAAAACCAAGTCTATCAAGATCCATAAGAATACCAGATTCCAAAGTTGTATCATACGCTCTTTCCAGATCAGATAAGATAGCTACCACATGGTTGTTCATTAATGAAGGCGTTGTGGATGGTGGTTTCCCAAATGGACTAAACGGTCGACGGTCGAATGGTACTTCCGTAACCTGCACTGTTCATTGGCCAAAGGCCATCGGTTTCCAGCTTCCACACCGGAAGGGAGTTGACCATCTTTTCCATTAGCGTGCAGAGGCAGCCGGTCAGAGCCATTGGATGATAGTTTGAAGGGTTGGTAAGGTGATAGTTTGAAGGGTTGGTAAGGTGATAGTTTGAAGGGTTGGTAAGGTCTTTTCCTGCCTGAGAAACGGCAATGATCAGAGCCTTCCGACAGTAAGGCTGACGATTAATGTTCTGTATAATGCTACATACTGCAGGTTTGCAGAGCTGAGTTTAGTTCATCAGTTGAAAAAGGTTGTTTCCTCTATCAATTCTGTGAACTAGGACAGGGTCACTGGATTTGTTTCAGCTGTCAGTTCTTTGAATTCCGTAGACTAGGGTATAATTACGTGATTTGTTTCATCTGTCAATTCTGTGAACGAGGACAGAATCACAGAGATTGTTTCAGCTAACAATTTAGTGAGCTGGTACAGAATCAGAGGTGGTTTTAGCCAGCGATTCAGTGAACTAGGACAGACTCATGGGCTTATTTCTGCTGTCAAGTTTGTAAACTAGGACAGAACCATGGGGTATATTTGAGCTTTCGTTTCTATGAACTACGACAGAACCACTGGGTTTATTTCAGATGTGAGTTTAGTAAACTAGGACAGAACCATGGGGGTATATTTGAGCTTTCGTTTCTATGAACCAGGACAGAACCACTGGGTTTATTTCAGATGTGAGTTTAGTAAACTAGGACAGAACCATGGGGTATATTTGAGCTTCGTTTCTATATGAACTAGGACAGAATCATTGGGTTCATTTCAGATGTGAGTTTAGTAAACTAGGACAGAACCATGGGGTATATATTTGAGCTTTCGTTTCTATGAACTACGACAGAATCATTGGGTTTACTTCAGATCAGATTTAGGTAAACTAGGACAATATCACTGGGCTTGTTTCAGCTGTCACTACGTGAACTAGGACAGAATCACATGGTTTTGTCAGCCAATCGATTCGATGATTCACTGGGTGTGTTTCGTCTGTGCATTCTGTGAACTAGGACACAATCACTGGGTGTGTGTCATCTGTCCGTTTCTGTGAACTAGGACACAATCACTGGGTGTGTGTCATCTGTCCGTTCTGTGAACCAGGACACAATCACTGGGTGTGTGTCATCTGTCCACTCTGTGAACTAGGACACAATCACCGGGTGTGTGTCATCTGTCCGTTCTCTGAACTAGGACACAATCACTGGGTGTGTGTCATCTGTCCACTCTGTGAACCAGGACACAATCACTGGGTGTGTGTCATCTGTCCGTTCTCTGAACTAGAACACAATCACTGGGTGTGTGTCATCTGTCCATTCTATGAACTAGGACACAATCACTGGGTGTGTCATCTGTCCATTTCGTGAACCAGGACACAGTCACTGGGTGTGTGTCATCTATCCATTCTCAGAACTAGGACACAATCATTCGGACAATCCGGTAGACCTAATGCCTGGTACTGGGTCTGGCTTTCCTCAGCAAAATTCTAATTGGTTTTACTCGTTCATTTTTAATGGTGTGTCTTGCGTGGGTTTAGGTTTCTTACTGAATGGAATGGCTCCCACAATCAACAAAAGAATAGCTGGCTGAACCTGTAGCTTTGAGACTGTTCTGTATACAGAACACGCAGACAGCTAGCGACTCCTTCTGTCTCTATGTCAGTTTGATGTCTGTCTTTCGTGTACATCCTACTCGCCCTAGCTCTTCATACACACTCAACCATGTAACAAAGAAAAAGAAGAGGACGACATACATACAGAAATGCTAGTAGGCACACAGGCAGGCAGACAAACGAAAAAACCCACAGAAGTGTACCACCTTACCACCATCAAAGGCTGCCAGAGGCATCAGAAGCAGGATCAGCAGCATTGTTCCCAGTGCTGACATCATGACTTCCTTCACTCCTGAAACACCACAAAAATGAAATAACATCAAAACAGTCATATACAGCATATAACAACATCTAACACAGGGATGTAAATCGGAAACTTTTAACAATCTACTGACAAACAACATATATATATATATATATATATATATATATATATATATATATATATATATATATATATATACATGAAGAATGCTATCCCAGAAAAGCTGGTGTGCAATACCGTAGTATGTTTGTTGAGTTTTCAAAAAAAAAAACAACCAAAGGTGCCACCTAAGAAACAAAAGAAAATCATGAAAGAGCAAAACAAGCTACATTTTATATATATTCAGTTATAAACCAAGCTTGCTCTTATGTCTTAGAATGAAGAATTAATAAGGGAGATAAGCATTCATGTCTGCAGTGGTAGACAATTCTGCCTAACTAACAGCATGTGCTTGAGTGAGTGAATGGGGAATAATAAATGCTTCTCAAAATGAGCCCTCAGCAAGCTTATAGTCTCCAAAAGGGAGACAATCTCCAAAGGGGAGGAAACATACTAACATATAACTTCTGGTCAGATTCCAGTATTTCGAAACCTGATTGTTTCTCCTCAGTGACCGTGGGAAAGTGGTAACTTGACTCCTCTGCCTTTTCGGTTTTAAGCAGAATGCTACCCCAGAAAAAGACCGGACTGATGCAGACCACAGCTTCAGGCTCAACTGCAACGCAAATAAACAGCGCTTTGTTCCTTGCATACCTCTGTATCACAAACACTACATGCCCACCAAACCACACCACAGAGTGTACTGGAGGCACCTAAGGTTCCGTCTCTGGCATCAGCTGGACTTCGTGATTACCCAAAGACCCTTGCTCAACCATGTGCTCGTCACCCGTAGCTACCACAGTGCTGACTGCTACACTGACCACGCCGCCCTGGTCAGCAGCAAGGCGTGTCTTCAACTCAAGCGATTCCACCACTCCAAGCAGCAGGTACATTCTGGAATCAACACAGCAATGACGTGATCGCCCGAACTACGCGAACGCTTCATCAGAGCCATTGACAAGGCCGTAGAGACAGCCCTCAAAGAAGATGCTAACACCCAGCAGATCACCCGTAAATGTGCCAAAGAGTACAAGCTCAACCTGTGCCAGGGTATCCAGATCTCTGCCGACAGCGGCAACGTCCGCGCTATGTACGGAGGCATGAAGAAAGCGTTTGGCCCTAGTGCCATCAAGATTGCTCGTCTTAAATCTACGTTGGGGGAGGTCATCTCCAACCGCAGCAAACAGATGGAGAGATGGGCTGAGCACTACCAGGAGCTGTACTCCAGGGAGAACTCAGTCACCCCCACAGCCATCAAGAACACCACCCCCATGCCCACCATAGAGGAGCTCGACGCCCCACTCACCATTGAGGAACTCAGCAAGGCCATCGACTCGCTAACCAGGGGTAGAGCTTTGGGCTGTGATGGCATTCCACCAGAACTCATCAAAGCCGGCAAGGAGAGTTCTCTCCTTAGTCAGTCCATGATCTTCTGCTGCAGTGTTGGGAGGAAGGGATGATACCCCAGGATATACGCGATGCAAGATCATCACAATATACAAGAACAAAGGGGGGACCGCACCGGCTGCAATAACTATCATGGAATGTCCCTCTTCAACATTGTTGGCAAAGCCTTCGCTGTCGTCGTCCTTAACGTACTGCAGCGACATGCAGAACGAGTGTACCCACAGGCAAAATGCGGTTTTCAGAACTGCGAGGTCGACGATCGACATGATATTCTCCCTGAAGCAGCTGCACGAGAGAAGTGCCGCGAGCAGAGAAGACCCTTGTTCATCGCCTTCATCGACCTGACCAAGGCGTTTGACAAGGCCTCTTCACCCTACTGCACCATATTGGATGACGCCCAAGCTCCTGAAGATGGTCGTGTCCTTCTCTGACAACATGAATGGCACTTTCCAGTATGACGGTTCATCTTCGGACCCCTTCCTAATCAAGAGTGGTTTCAAACAAGAGTACGTGTTCTCCTTCTCCCTGCCCTGCTGTTGCGCTACGCTTTATGACGATCAGAAAATGGCATCTTCCTCTGCACTAGGAGTGACAGAAGCCTCGTCACCCTGGTACGCCTCCTAGCTGAAGGTGCGGAAAGTCCTGATCAGGGAGATGCTCTTCGCAGACGATGCCGCCCTCACTGCCTACATGCATGAAGCGCTTCAACGGCTCCTCACCTGCTTCGCTGATTCCTGCACCGAGTTCGGCATCACTCTCAGCTTGAGGAAAACAAACATCATAGGGCAGGCAGCTTCAACCCAGCAGACCTGGAGACAGCAGCTTCAGACCGGGTCAGCCAGCGGTCCACCCATCAAGGCTGGCATCAAGCAAGCAGAGCAGAGGAGAGAGCCCCAGTGGGAAGAATGGATATGCTGCAGAAGGCAAAGAATGGCGTCGGCACCGACAGACACACTCATGAAGGAGACTTCACTTGCAGCAAGTGTAACAGGGTCTGCCGCTCAAGGATCAGGCTCTTCAGCCACAGTTGGTGCTGCAACTCCACAACTGACTGATCCATGGCGCAACGCCATTGCCTCTCGAGACAGACGGATACCATCATCATCATATACATGATGACGATAATGACGAACAGTTAGTTGCAACATCACCCAAGGACTTTAAATTTTATTTGTCAAGCTTTCACGTATAGAAGGTTTCCTCAGGACTCATGTCCGATCAAACAGCTCTGTTAGAGCAACACACACACACACACACGCGCGCGCGCGCGCGCGCGCGCGCGCGCGCACTCCGACACACACAAAAGTTGTTATAAAGTCGTCATATGATATATCATGGTGATGACCACTAATTGAATCATTGTAAAAATGACATATATGATGGAGATGACCACTGACTGAATTGTTATAAAGTTGACATATGTGATGGTGATGACCACTGACTGGATTGTTATATAAAGTTGACATATGTGATGGAGATGACCACTGACTGAATTGTTATAAAGTTGACATATGTGATGGAGATGA
>JADBJO010017380.1:0-10000 GCA_016801955.1 Conus betulinus | reverse complement strand
CATTGTTGTTGCTTCATCATTATAGACATTGTTGTTGCTCCATCATATAGGCATTGTTGTTGCTCCATCATCATAGGCATTGTTGTTGCTCCATCATAGGCATTGTTGTCGCTCCATTATCATAGGCATTGTTGTCGCTTCCATCATCATAGGCATTGTTGTTGCTCCATCATAGGCATTGTTATTGCTCCACCATCATAGGCATTGTTGTTGCTCCATCATAGGCATTGTTATTGCTCCATCATAGGCATTGTTATTGCTTCATCATAGGCATTGTTATTGCTCCATCATCATAGGCATTGTTGTTGCTCCATCATAGGCATTGTTGTTGCTCCATCATAGGCAATGTTATTGCTCCATCATAGGCATTGTTAGTTGCTTCATCATCATAGGCATTGTTGTTGCTCCATCATAGGCATTGTTGTTGCTCCATCATCATAGGTGTTGTTGTTGGTCCATCATCATAGGCATTGTGTTGCTCCATCATCATAGGCATTGTTTGTTGCTTCATCATAGGCATTGTTATTGCTCCATCATAGGCATTGTTATTGCTCCATCATTGCTTCATCATAGGCATTGTTATTGCTCCATCATCATAGGCATTGTTGTTGCTCCATCATCATAGGCATTGTTGTTGCTCCATCATAGGCAATGTTATTGCTCCATCATAGGCATTGTTATTGCTTCATCATCATAGGCATTGTTGTTGCTCCATCATAGGCATTGTTGTTGCTCCATCATCATAGGTGTTGTTGTTGGTCCATCATCATAGGCATTGTTGTTTTTGCTCCATCATCATAGGCATTGTTGTTGCTTCATCATAGGCATTGTTATTGCTCCATCATCATAGGCATTGGCATGTTGCTCCATCATCATAGGCATTGTTGTTGCTCCATCATCATAGGCATTGTTGTTGCTCCATCATCATAGTCATTGTTGTTTCTCCATCATCATAGGCATTGTTGCTGCTCCATCATCATAGGCATTGTTGTTTCTCCTCTCCATCATAGGCATTGTTGTTGTTCATCATCATAGTCATTGTTGTTTCTCCATCATCATATAGCATTGTTGCTGCTCCATCATCATAGTCATTGTTGTTTCTCCATCATCATAGTCAATTGTTGCTGCTCCATCATCATAGGCATTGTTGTTGTTGCTCCATCGGTGGCCTAGACTGCTGTAAGGTGCCATGCCTTCAGAAGCAATGGAATTCAGGCATCGATGTGGTTTTCTTTTTTTTTTTTCATGGCATTTATGAAGAAACCTAGAAATTCAAGATTACCAAGACTGGGACGGATGTTAAAAAACCACAGACCCACCGGTGTCGTGTGTGGTTTCCTCCCCTTCTATTTGTTCTGGCGGAGTTTGTGTTGTGTTTCAATGTGGTGACGTCGATTTGAATCCAGGATCCTCTACTCTTTTGGAACAAATACAACTTGGCTCTCAGTCATCACGTTCCCCTCGTGGTAGTACTGAGGACACACTATCGAATGCATCATCTCAGAACAGAGAACAGAGTTCTAAACGATGTCATCATGTCCATACTTCATGAGCTGAACATGAAGTTTGATGTGGTGTGGGATGACATCAGAGGCCTCAAAGACAGTTTTGATATGCTGCGTACGGAAATGAAGAACATGACGGAAGAGCGCACCCGTCTATCAGAAGAACATGCCGCACTGAGGGAGAGTGGCGGCCGCCTGGAAAAGAGAATCAGAGACATGGAAAGGAAGACCAACCATTTGGAATGTGGAATGTAGGTTAAAACGGAACAACCTCATCATCCACGAACTTCAGAAAGCAAAGAAGGAGACGGCAGATGACCTGGAGGCTGCAGTCAGGGAACTCTTCACTGACAGGCTGGAGCTGGCCAAGGACGCTCGTTTTGACCGCCTGCATCGTCTGAAGCAGAGGCCCCAACTCTCCAATAATCGGGAGCTGTACCTTCTTCAAGGACAAGGTGGACATACTCAGAGCGAGAGGGGAATTAAATGTACTAGTAATTTCGCCGGGGACAATGATGATGATAATAGTAATAATAATAATAATAATAATAATCATCATTATAATAATAATCATAATGATGATAATAATAATAAGAACAACAACAACAACAACAATGATAATGATAAGAATGATAATGATGATAATGATGATGATGATGATGATGATGATAGTAACAATAACAATAGCAATTATAATAATAACAATGATAATAATAATAATACCATAGCAATCATAAAGCACCTTGCCACAGATTTTTCTTCCAGGATGAGGGAAATAAGACGCTAAACTGTTGCCACATTTGAAGAAAGCTAGAGCAGACAACAGAAAGGTGTCTATGGTCTTCAACCATCTGATCAAAGAGGCACTAAGCTTTCTCTGGACTCGGAGGGCAAGCTGAAAGAACTGAAACAGGATAGTGGCCGCTCTTCTAGTTTCTTTTAAATTTTGTTGCGTAAAATATTTTTTCTTCGACATTTATTTTAAAGGGAGCATCCAAAAAAATTGACCCTGTTGTGGGAACTATTTGCGAAGAGTTGGTGGCTAACACTGCGCGTGCCTGTATGTTTAATGCTCTTGACGTTGTCAGTGACAGAGAAGGAAAAATTGTCAGTGACAGAGAAGGAAGTTTGAGCCAACAGGTTACAAGCCGTGCAGCTGTGCCCAAAACGTTCACGGGTCACACTTTGTGTTAAGTCAGTTTAATTCCGGTTGTAACACATGCCCGTTTTCAATTAAGAATTTCAAAGTCGTGTAAATTTCCTTCCTTATGTTTTTTTTAATATCATTTGCTTTGCTGAAACCTTTATAGTCTGCTATTATGTGTTTCAAACGTGGATGACTGGTTTTCAACACTTGTCAACTTTACTTGAAAATGAAAATGAAGCAGATGAAGACGAATTAAAAAATGATGGTAATAATAATCATTCCAAACAAAAACATTTCAAAGAAACAGGTTATTTTACCAATTAGAAAGATAAAGAGTAAAAAAGGCTGATGGGTCGGTTTGAATGACTGGAGAGTTGTTGAAAAAAAATGCAGGTGATTGTGTTGCAGATTTCTTCGTGATATTTGTAATGCTTTGTTTCAGAAATATATATCCCCTGACTCTTGGACAGAAAGTATTGTGCTTCCACTGCACAAAAAAGGAGATTCAGCAGCAACCCTAACAATTACAGGGGCATTTCGTTATGTAATATTAGTAGTGGAATTGAAAGTACAATTATTAACCATTGTTTACAAGAGTGGGTTGAAGAAAACAACATTACATTACATTGTAAGCATTGTTTCATTTCTGTATTCTGGTAGCGCATCTAAGTACTATGTACTTTGTGTTTTGATGTGTGTATATGTTAGACATTTGACCATGCTGCACTGTTATTATGAAATGAAAGTTGATTGTTCCATGCTTTATTTTCTAGACCCTTTGGGTTTTCTATAGGTTTATTGGGCACTAAGATTCTGAAATTGTTTTAGAAGTCGAGTCATATTTGGTTGTTTATATGTATGAATACTTGTTGGAAGGAAAGACTTACTTAATTGCTGACTGGATTTTTTGGTTAATGAATGAGCCATTTCAATATTTTGTTTTATATTTTTGAGCAGTTAGATAAAAATGTAGTCTCCATGCTGTATATGGATGTGTAGATTAAGGACTAATTAGTCTGTGCAGACAGAAATTCAATTGGGTGTTCGGATAATCGTCGGCCAGCATCTTCAGAAATTTAATAGCCAGATGTACAGGTTATTTCGCGCATTGTTGCATTGAGTCAGTTTGTTTATAAAAATTATGGTTGCAAATGCAAGTTGGCATTTAGAATGCCTTGCCTTAAATGAAGATCTCTCTGTAAAAAAGGCATGTGCATCTTCAATGGAGAGTGCTAATAAGTGCACGATTGGATGATACGTGAATGGAAGAAAAAACGAAGGTAGATGATGTTCTGTGACAACAAAAAATATAAAAGAAAAATAAAAGCACAGAAATTATGGGGTCATTATGATCATTATGGCTTTTATAGCTAATTAATCAATAAGTGAATAAGTAGATAGAATAGTAATGTAGTAGACAGATTGTTACTAGTGTTTTTAGAATTTTTATAATTGAACTGTTGAGACAGGAGTTGTTATATAATAATAATAATAATAATAATAATAATAATAATAATAATAATAATGTATAATACTTATATAGCGCATTTCTTGTTATACAACTGAATGCGCTTACATCCATCATTTGCATTTATTCATACAATATTCATGCACACAACAAAAAGAAAATACACAATGGCAAACGCACCTACATGCATAAACTGCCTCACCGGACTAGTTGTGGAGGAATTTAGGAAAGACCTAGTCATCTACAGAAGAGAATACGCTTTTTCGAAGAGGTAAGTTTTGAGCTGAGATTTAAAAGAAGAAAGAGTAGGCTGATTACGAAGGTCTTCAGGGAGGGAGTTCCAAATAGAAAGTGCTCTAAAACTGAAGGATCTTTCGCAAACAGATTTCAGAGAACGCTTAGGGGTTTTCAAAAGTGTTTGTGAAGAAGAGCGAAGGGTACGAGAGCTTTGATAGGTGCAGAGAGAAGAGAGAGATAGTGAGGGAAGAGATTCATTGAAGTGGTGGAAAGCAAGAACTGCCAGTTTAAATTGCCACCGATACTGTATGGGAAGCCAGTGCAGTTCGATCAGCATGGGAGGAGTGATGTTCGATCAGCATGGGAGTGATGGCCGGCAAGGCAATATTGTTGTGTGTTATTGACTTATGGGCTATTGTAATAGATGATTTTGCAGTGCTTTTTGACCGGAGCGGTAAGCCATAGCTCGCTCGCTCTCTCTCTCTCTCTCTCTCTCTCTCTCTCTCTCTCTCTCTCTCTCTCTCTCTCTCTCTCCTCTCCACTGAATATATTTCTTTTCTGAAGAAACATGTTACCATACCGCCATATGTATCTGTCTCCCTTATATTGCAGATGAAGGTTACAGGCTTGTTGCCTATTATAGGCTGTTTGCCTTTAATGTCGACTGAAATTTGCATATTTGTTTGTTGCTGTTTCATGTTTTTTTTCATTTCATGAGTCAGTGTTGCGCTTGATTATGCTCAATGTCGATTCCTTTGACTGTTTGTAATTTGAGGATACAGTCTGTTATTCCATGTTGCTTAAACTATAGAAGCTAAGTGGTGAGCAGTAATGATGAAGCACATGGAATGAGTTGGAATAATTGTGTTAGGGACATGAATCCCACATAATTGGCAGTTGCTGTTCCGACTTAGGGCAGCACAGGGTTTGAACCGCGTCTTTGAGGTTAGGTTTACTATGGTTTCAGAGTGGTCGTTTTGTCACTCAATTAGTTCTTGGTTGGATAGGTTATCATTGTTGATAACCTCTGCGCAAATCCAATGCAAGAGACTAAAAAGAGCTATAGTAGTTGAACCTATGATTCCGAATACCATAGTATAGCGCATTCCTGATTATGTTTCTCCTGGAGGATATGCTCTGGCTCGCTGTTAGAAAGAGGGGTACCTTATCCCTGAGATTGATGTAGTAGTTGGGTTTTTTTTTTGTTTTTTTTTTGTTGTTTGTGTTTTTTTTTTTTTGCAAAATTATACTCTTACTTATGAGGTACAGTAGGTACACTAAGCCTGACTGTGATGACTGTGATGTGAGGTACACTAAGCCTGACTGTGATGTGAGGTACAGTAAGCCTGACTGTGATGACTGTGATGTGAGGTACAGTAAGCCTGACTGTGATGACTGTGATGTGAGGTACAGTAAGCCTGACTGTGATGTGAGGTACAGTAAGCCTGACTGTGATGTGAGGTACAGTAAGCCTGACTGTGATGTGAGGTACAGTAAGCCTGACTGTGATGTGAGGTACAGTAAGCCTGACTGTGATGTGAGGTACAGTAAGCCTGACTGTGATGACTGTGATGTGAGGTACAGTAAGCCTGACTGTGATGTGAGGTACAGTAAGCCTGACTGTGATGACTGTGATGTGAGGTACAGTAAGCCTGACTGTGATGTGAGGTACAGTAAGCCTGACTGTGATGACTGTGACTGTGTGAGTGAGGTACAGAAAGCCTGACTGTGATGACTGTGATGTGAGGTAACAGTAAGCCTGACTGTGATGTGAGGTACAGTAGTAAGCCTGACTGTGATGTGAGGTACCGTAAGCCTGACTGTGATGATGAGGTACCGTAAGCCTGACTGTGATGACTGTGATGTGAGGTACAGTAAGCCTGACTGTGATGACTGTGATGTGAGGTACAGTAAGCCTGACTGTGATGTGAGGTGATGTGAGGTACAGTAAGCCTGACTGTGATGTGAGGTACAGTAAGCCTGACTGTGATGTGAGGTACACTAAGCCTGACTGTGATGACTGTGATGTGAGGTACAGTAAGCCTGACTGTGATGTGAGGTACACTAAGCCTGACTGTGATGACTGTGATGTGAGGTACACTAAGCCTGACTGTGTGATGTGAGGTACAGTAAGCCTGACTGTGATGTGAGGTACAGTAAGCCTGACTGTGATGTGAGGTACACTAAGCCTGACTGTGATGTGAGGTACAGTAAGCCTGACTGTGATGTGACTGTAAGACTGTGACTGTGAGTGAGGTACACTAAGCCTGACTGTGATGACTGTGGTGTGAGGTACAGTAAGCCTGACTGTGGTGACTGTGGTGTGTGAGGTACACTAAGCCTGACTGTGATGACTGTGATGTGAGGTACACTAAGCCTGACTGTGATGTGAGGTACACTAAGCCTGACTGTGATGGCTGTGATGTGAGGTACAGTAAGCCTGACTGTGATGTGAGGTACAGTAAACCTGACTGAGATGACTGTGATGTGAGGTACAGTAAGCCTGACTGTGATGTGAGGTACAGTAAACCTGACTGAGATGACTGTGATGTGAGGTACCGTAGGCCTGACTGTGATGTGAGGTACAGTAAACCTGACTGTGATGACTGTGATGTGAGGTACAGTAAGCTTGACTGTGATGTGAGGTACAGTAAGCCTGACTGTGATGACTGTGATGTGAGGTACAGTAAGCCTGACTGTGATGTGAGGTACATGTGATTACTGCATTGGAATACAAATTGACTGTTCTTAAGGGTGTGTGAAGGTGTCACGGTGACGGTTGTCTATCTATTAGGAGCAGTTGAACATTTTGGAGGGAGATACCTACCTGAATGTGTTGACCCGGGTTGTGTATGAGAGCAGCTTTTTCGTTTCATTCAGTTTTTGTTGAACCGCCATCTTGCTTGTGCTTCTGTTCCTGGTCCTGTACGCACGTGAAAAGTGAGGTGTAATGTCTCATAGCAGCAGTATCGACACAAGCAAGAAGCGTGCACGTGCTAGCGACTCACCTGGGCTTGTTGACGACAAGAGAGTTTGTTTTGATCAAGGCGACACTTCCTTGTATGACGGATCTACCATCTTAACAGGTGACGTTTTTCACTCAACCAAAATCGAAAGCGATTCGGATTCCGAACTACCGGCAAATTCTGTCGTTACTGCTGATAACTCTCTGTGCTATCATCAGATACAATGGCTACTGCCGAAGATGTTAAGAGTGTTCTCACAGATCCCGTGATACTAGCGACTATTGCCGATGCAGTCGCTGCACGAATCAATCCCACTATTGAAGCGATGCAGAGCAAACTTGCAGAGAAGGAGAAGGAAATCCAAAGCCCTGCAAGACAAGGTCGATGCTCTTGAGGCTTATACTCGTCTAAATAGTATTCGCATCAATAACATTCCGGAGATTGCCAACGAGGACACTGATAAAATAGTCCTAGGCCTAGCAAAATGCCTGGACGTTGGGATTGATCCTGTTACTATCGACAGATCGCATCGACTCGGAAAACCCGGAGTACCCGGTAACGGACCACGGGCAATCATTGTGAAATTTACCACACATAAGAGCAAGGCGGCTCTCATGAAAAAGCGCGCAGTAGCCTCCGTGGGGGAAAACAGCGAGAGACGTCTTGAAAACTTACACTGACAATCGTCCGGCTGGCATTGACAATAAAGTTTACGTTAACGACGACCTGACCGCCAACAGGGCAACAGTGGCTGCAAAGGCACGAGTACTACGCAAGAACAAGATCATCACCGACACCTGGACTCGCGACGGGGACGTTTTCGTGAAGAAAGACGACCGTGTCAGCAAGATCAACTGTCTTGACGACCTCCTTAAATACGCTAAATAATGCGTGACTGTGTCTGGCCCTAAACTTGAAACAGTCATGGGTAAACCTCGTGGACATCTTGTATAGGTCAACCATCATTGTTGTGTAAACCTCCTCCGAACACTACACCTGTAACTTATTCATTCAACAACATGGCCTGTATTGCATGGCCTGTATCGCAGGCACGCGACATGTCTTCGAGGAGGTCTGCTAACATTTCAATGTCAGTTTCTAAACAGCTCAACGTGAAGTCTTGTCTGTCGGTCAGTGGACGGACCATGCGGTTCGCTGTGACGGAAAACGACTTTGTGTTTTGTCACCGCACTAACTGTGAGTGTCCAGCTGGAGACCAACTTTGACACTTGTTTAGACAGCTGAACGCAGTGAAGTCTAGAACCAGTGAACCAGTGAAAACCGGGTGGAATCCGGCGCGCGCGCGCGTGTGTGTGGGGGTGTGAGTGTGTGCATATATCTGTGCGGTGTGAGTGTGTGTGTGTGTGTGTGTGTGTGTGTGTGTGTGTGTGTATGCGTGTGTGTTTGTGTGTGTGTGTGTGTGTGTGTGTGTGTGTGTGTGTGTGTGTGTGTGTGTGTATGTGCGCGCGTGTGTTTTGTGTGAGTGTGTGTATGTGTGTGTGCACATGTGTATGTGTGTTTACACTTGCAAGCAGTGTGTGTGTGTGTGGTGTGTGTGTGTGTGTGTGTGTGTGTGTGTGTGTGCATGCATGTGTGTGTGTGTGTGTGTGTGAGAGAGAGAGAGAGAGGGTGAGAGGGAGAGAGAGAGAGAGTTTGTATTGTGTGTGTTCGTGTGTGCCAACTTGTGTGTTGGATAAGCAGTTTGTTATTACTTGTTGGATATTGTATTTGTTATCCAAACCTGATATTAGGCTGGTGGTTGATCGAATTCTTATTGAGTCTATGATGAAACGCTCAAGGGACTATCAATAGCATCAGAAATCAGCCATGTGTTTTGTCCAGGACACATAAGACACGAAGAAGCTATACAGGACTCCTCCTGTTGATATTATTGACTTGCAGTTTCGTCATTCGTAGCTGTCTGTAAATGCTAACGATTTGGTAACAAATGAAACTGCTGGAACTAACCGGCCTCGATACAGGATGACCATACGAACATACATATAAGCATATAAGCATGTGTGCGTATGTACATTTGCGTGTGTACGTGCAAGTGTTTACGCGCGCGCGCGCGCGCGCGCGCGCGCGTGTGTGTGTGTTTGCACATGTGTGTGTGTGTGTGTGTGTGTGTGTGTGTGTGTGTGTGTGTGTGTGTTCATAGATAACTGTGCTTCATGCTAACGCCAACTGTGCCCCGTAACTAAACGATGTCCTGTGATGACCAACTCCACTTCAAATGTTTTGTTGCAATATAGTCGACTTCTGTGTATCTGTACAACGCCAGTAGTTATGTCCCATATTAGCTGTTTTGTTGTGGCACAGTGAAACAATGTACACAATAGCTATCTTGTACACTGTTAGATGCGCACTTCTATTATTTGTATAAGGTTGGCCGTGTCCTTTCTCCTGAATTAACGGCTTTAGCGGTTGTTAACAGGTGTGTGTTCATAGGCCTATCTTTGCCCGCCGTTCCCTCGCCCTCCCCTCTCTCTTCCCCCTCTTCCCACCTTCCCCACCCTTCCCCTACCCTTCCCCGCCTTTGATCTGTTTACGCGTGATCAACGAAGACTAGCTGGCACGTGGTACGCAGTTTTTCTTTACCTGTTTTGCGTGGTTCACTGCAGTACAGCCTGTTTAGCTTTCGGTAACGAACCTCAATACACCATCGGTCGATCTT